>JARYMX010000629.1:0-14130 GCA_030169165.1 Centaurea solstitialis | reverse complement strand
TTAAAAAACCCTTTTCCCCCAATTAAACCCACCCTCCCCAAACCTCAACAACCCCTCTCTTTCCCCATACCAACACAAAAACTATATAAAACCTATCAAACTAAAACTCCTAATTCAAATACAAATTTCCTATTACAATAACTAATAAATCATCACATAACAAAAAAAAACCCAAAACCCCACTAACACCCATAAACCACCCCATTCCCACAACTAATTCTACCAACCCAATATTCATACAAACACTAAAAAACCTATAACATTCAATCCACCACATCTATTAAACCTAAAACCATCTCCTTTCAAACTATCTAATCATAATAATCCTACATTCAAATAATTATTAACACTAACATCCATACTTATCTACCCACATTCCAACCATCCATAACACCTCCTCATTATCCACCTCCTTCCCACAATCAAAACCTCAATTATCACCAATACAAAACCCCACCTATTCCATATACCAAACAATAAATACTATATAAAATTCATAATCCCCCTAACATTATAAACACTAAAATCCTCTCTTTTACAAATTACTCATTATCATTTACTTCCCCAATTTTTCCACTCCCCAAATATTTAAAATCATACATCTAACAAAATTAACCCTCCAACTTTCCACACTTCCAACAACAACAATCCTATAAATCTATATCAAAATTCAATAATCAACATATAACAAAACACCATCAACCTATTACCAACACACTCATATAAAATCATATATCCCAATCATACTCCCTAACATTCTAAACCTAAAACTACTTCCTTATACATATAATTAATTATTTACTCCCATCTTCTACCACCCAACAATTACAACTAAAATAACAATAAACCACCACCCATCTAACACCTTCCCCACTCACACATCCCCTAACCATTACCCATCCAAAAAACAAACCTCAAAAAAAAAACAAAAAAAAAAATCACACCCCCAAAAAAAAAAAAACCCCCCCAAAAACCCCCCCAAAAAAAATTTTTTATAATTTTTTAACCCAACAAAAAAACACAAAAAAAAATTAACCCCCAATACACCAACCCCCCCCCAACAAAACCCCACCCCCACACATCAACCAATATTACAAAACCCCACACACAAATACCTACACATAAATCACTAATAAACACCCACACCAAATTCACTAATTTCTTTAAAAATACATTTATCAATTCCAACTAAACAACATTAACCATACCATAACAACCTTAACCTCCCTTCTCACACCCTACCAAACAACACACCCATCACAACCAAAATCACAAAAACCCAACCCAATAACCCCCACACAACAAACACACAATCCCAAACCCACAAACCAATTCTACCATCCAAATACAATAACAAACACTCATAAAACTATAAATTCCATCTCCAAACAAAACATCACCACACATAAACCCTCCTAACTACCCCTACCACAATCAAAATCCCTCACACCCCTCAACAATCACCTATAAACCCATCTCACTATCCCATACCACATCATAAAAACCATAATTTCAAAACCAACATCCCCCAATATACCAAATACAACTATATAACATATTCCAATTTCAACAAAATACCTTTCAAATCAAAACACAAACCCCACTTCCACCAACCTCCCACCCAAACAATCCTATCACCCCCATCAAACCATACTCCAATAACAAACCACCTACAACAATACCACTCAATACAAATCACTAAACCATACTACTCCCTAACATTTTAACGAAAAATACCTCCTTTAACACAATACTAATATTATTTACTTCCCCATTTTTAAATATCAATAATATAACACCAACCATTACCTTAAAAACCATCCCATCTCCACTTCAAATCACACAATCCTTCCTCCTTCCCCCCATCCAAAATCAATATTTAAAAATACCCCCCCATTAAAATACAAAAACACAAAACCCCATTATAAACCCAAAACCTAACCAAATAACCACCCACACCCTTAATAACATCACAAAAATCAATTATTCCCCTACTTTCCAACAATACTACTAAATAAAAAAATACAATTAAACCCCCACACCTCTCTCCCACCATACACATACAATCCTTCACCTATCCCCCTCCAAATAAATATTTGTCCCCAAAACACCCAATTATAACCAACCCAATCATAAAAACACTATATATACCAAACTAACCAAACATATCCACAAAAAATCCCCCCAACTAAATACAATTAATAATATTCAATTTATTACCACTTCATACCCACTACCCAACAAAATAACATCACACATACCTTAACCATCCTATTCCACATCCAATACCCTCCCTTCACTTCACCATCCAAAACTCAATATATACCAATAACCAAACCCATCTCTATTCATACAATAATAACTAAAATCTATAATTTACCATTATCACTACTCTAAATCTAACCTAAAAAATTCCTCCTTTTCAATTACTCATTATTATTTATTCCCCACTATCTTCTCAATTCCACACTAAATACCAACATCATAACCACTACTTAAAAAAACCCCTCCCCTCTCTCCACATCCCCATACACAATACTTACAATCACCCACAAAATCTAATATTCTCCAATAACATACCCAATATTTAATTCCCTTTCAATACACAATAAACTCACTATCAAACCCCAAATCACCCTAATTCTAAACCAAAAAATTACTCCAATAAAAATAACTCAAATCATAAATTCCCCCAACTTACCCAAATCCACACTATATATACAACAACTCTCTTAAACCCTCCCCCATTACCACCACAAACCACAAACCAAACCTCCCCTCTCCCACATCCACCATCCCAAACTCAATAATTACCCATAACAACCCCAAACTAAAAAACCCACCATCCACAAAACCTATAAACACATCAACCCCTCACTATAAACTAAAAAAAACTAAAAACCAAATATTCAAATTTACTTCCTACTATCCCAATACCCAAAACCACAAACACTCATACCCCACCACACTCCCACAACCATCCAACATCCATAACCATCATCCCACTCAAAAATATCCAAACACCAACCCCCATCTCATACATACAATACAATAAACTATATATTCACATAACATAATCCCCAAAATTCTAAACCTAAAAATCTCTCCCTTTAAACAAATATACAATAATTCAATAATTCCCATTTACTCCCAACAATCAAAAATAAACAAACATAACATACACAACCTCCAACCCCCTACCCCAATACAATCCCTTTCCAACCATCAAACTATAATATCAAATAACACCCCCCAAAAAAACCACCACCACACACTAACCAAAAACTAAACCCATCCTACACACCCAATACAAAAACAAAAAAATAAAAACCCTAAAAACTCAAAAACAAACACCCAAAAACCCCAACACCACTAAAAAACCAAAACAAAACCATCCACCAACCCAACACAAACCACACCAATACATACACATAACAAACCATATAATCCCCCAACAACCCCAAAAAACCAAACACTAAACTCAACAAATCCAATAATTACCCTACTAACCAAAATTACAACCATAAAAATATCAAAATACAAATTAATAATATTATTAAATCACAACCAACCCCAACCAACAAAACCACCAAACAACACCACCCTCAACTCCCCCCCTTCCAATCCACAAACTACCTCCTTCCCATCAAAATATATTCACCAATAACAAACCATCTCTATTCCCATACAATACCCACTCATAAAATCTATATTTACCCAATTATCATAACTCCCTAAATACTAACCTCAAAAATATCCCTTTAATAACAACCTCAAATAAAACTTAATAATCAACCCCAACCAACTCAAAACAACACACCTCACCTAAACCCCCACCCCTTATCCCACATCCCCACAATCACCACACTCCCCTTTCTCTTCACCAACCCCAAAACACATATTTCCCCATAACAAACCATCACTCTATTCCATACAATACATAATAAAATCACTATATTTACCACTTCATACTCCCTAACATTCTAAACCTAAAAATCTCTCTTTTTACAAATTACTATTATTCATTTATTCCCATTTTTCCAAACTTCCAAACTATTTAACATCATAACATCTACCTTAAACCCCTCCCCCTTCTCCCACCTTCCCACATCACACAATCCCTTCTCCTTCCACCATCAAAACCTCAATATTTCACAATAAACAACCCCATCTATTTACCATACAATAACTAATAAAATCACTATATTTACCCATTCACTACTCCCTAAAATTCTAAACCTCTCCTTTTTACAAATTATATTATTCATTTATTCCCTTCTTTCAAACTTCCAAACTATTTAACATCATAACATTACTAAACCCTCCCCTTCTCCCCACCTTCCACAATCACACCAATCCCTTCTCTCTTCACCATCCAAAACTCAATATTTCCACAATAAAAACCCATCTTATTCCATACAATACATAATAAAATCATATATTTACCATTTCATACTCCTAACATTCTAAACCTAAAATTCTCCTTTTTACAAATTACTATTATTATTTATTCCCATTCTTTCCAAACTTCCAAATTTTAACATCATAACATCTACCTTAAACCTCCCCCTTCCCCACCCTTCCCACATCAACAATCCTTCCTCTTCACCATCCAAACTCAATATTTCACCAATAACAAACCCCATTTATTCCATACAATAACTCAATAAAATCACTATTTTACCCTTATACTCCTAACATTAACCTAAAATCTCTCCATTTTAAAATTACTATTATTCATTTATTCCCATTTTTCCAAACTTCAAAATTTAACATCATAACCATTACCTAAAACCTCCCCTTCTTCCCCACCTCCCACATCAACAATCCCTTCTCCTTCACCATCCAAAACTCAATATTTCCACCAATAAAAACCCCATCTTATTCCCATACAATACTATTAAAATACTATATTTACCCATTCACTATCCCTAACATTCTAAACCTAAAATCAAACTAAATATAATATATTTACCATTCATACTCCCTAAATTCTAAACTAAAAATTCTCCCTTTTACAATTACTATTATTCATTTATTCCCATTTTTCCAAACTTCCAAACTATTTAACATCATAACCATTACTTAAACCCTCCCCTTTCCCCACTTCCACATCAACAATCCCTTCTCCCTTCACATCCAAAATCAATATTTACAATAACAAACCCATCTCTATTCCATACAATAATCAATAAAATCACTATATTTACCATTCATACTCCCTAACATTCTAAACCTAAAAATTCTCCTTTTTACAAATTACTATATTCATTTATTCCCATTCTTTCCAACTTCCAAACTATTTAACATCATAACCATTACCTTAAACCCTCCCCTTCCCCCACCTTCCCACATCACACAATCCTCTCTTCCTTCCACCATCAAAATCAAATTTCACAATAACAAACCCCATCTCTATTCCCATAACATACACTAATAAAATATATATTTACCAATTCATACTCCCTAACATTTAAACCTAAAATTTCTCCTTTTTACAAATTATATTATTCATTTATTCCATTCTTTCCAAACTTCCAAATATTTAACATCATAACCATCTACTAAACCTCCCCTTCTCCCCCTTCCACATCACACAATCCTTCCTCTTCCCATCCAAACTCAATATTACCAATAACAACCCATCTCTATTCCATACAACTACATAATAAAATACTATATTTAACCTTTCATACTCCATAATTAAACTAAAAAATCTCCCTTTTTACAAATTATAATATTCATTTATTCCCATTCTTTTTAAAATCCAAACTAAATAAATCCATAACTCACTTAAACCCCTCCCTTTTCCCCACCTTCCCCACATCAAAATCTTTCCTACACCATCCAAACATCAATATTCCCATACACACCCACTCTCTAAACCCATCACATAACACATACAAACCAATATAAACCATATACCCAACATATACTTCTATAAACTAAAAATTTCCTCCTTTTAAATACTTTATATTTATTACAATTTTTTCAAACTTCAGCAAAAAAACCTAAATCACACTAAACCACCATCTCCCACTTCCACATACAACTTACACATACACTTCCACAATCAAAACTCAAACCCTTTTTAAAATTTCCCAAATCCTCCCTTCCCCCCCCCCCAAAAAAATTTTATTAAAAACCCAAAAATAAATAAAAAAACAAAAAAAATTTTTTTCCATCCAAAATTTAAAAAACCCCTTTTAAAAAAAAAACCCCAAAAATTTTTCCCTTTTTTAAAATCCAAAAAAAAAATTTTTTTTAAAAAAAACCTTTTTCCCCCCCCCCCCCCAAAAATTTAAACAATAAAATAATATTCTAAAAAATTTAAAACCCAAAAAATTCCCCAAAATTCCAAACCCAAAATTTTTAAAACCCCAAAAAAAAAAAAATTTTAAAAATTAAATTTTAAAAATTAAAAAAAATAAAAATCCACTTTAAAAACAATAAAAAAAAAAAAAATAAAAAAATATTCCAAAAAAAAATTTTTCTAAATACAAAAAAAAACCAATCCCCCCTTTATTTCTACAAATTTTTTAAAAAAAATTCCCCCCCCCAAAAAAATTAAATTTAAAAAAAATAAATTAAAAATTTTTTTTAAAAACCCACCTTTTCCCCAAAACCCTTTTTAAACCCCCCCCCCCCCCCCCCCCCCCCCCCCCCCCCCCCCCCCTTTTCCTTTAATTTAAAAATTAAAAACCCCTTAAAAACCAAAAAAATTTCCAAAACAAATTTTTAAAAAAAATTTTTTCCCCATTTAAACCAACATTAAAAAAAAATACAAATTTTTTTTCCCCCTTTTTTTAAAAAAATCCCCCTTAAAAAATTAAATTCAAAAAAACCCCAAAATTTTTAAAAAAAAAAAAATCCTTATTAAACTTTCAAACCCCCCAACTTTTTTTTTAAAAAAAAAAAATTAAATTTATTTATTATTTTTAATTTTTTTTTTTCAAAATTTTTAACAATTCCCCCAAATTTAATTTTCCCCCCCCCAAAAAAAAAATCAAATTTTTTTCCCCTCAACCCCCAAAATTTAAAAAAAACCAAAAACCTTCCCCTTTATCCCTAACTTTTTAAAATTTAAAAAAATATTAAAAAAAAAAAACCCTTAAAATTTAAAAATTTTTTTCCCAAATTTTAAAAATTTTTTAAAATTAAAAACAAAAAAACCCTTTTTTAAAAAACCCCTTTTCCCCCCCTAAAACCCTTTTTTTAAAACTAAAAAATAAATTTTTAAAAACCCCCCCCCTTTTTTAAAACCAACAAAAAAAAATATTAATTCCCCTTTTTAAAAATAATTTAAAAAAAAAATTTTTTTTTCAAATTTTTTTATTTTTAAAAATTTTTAAAAAAATTTTAAAAAATAAAAACTTTTTTTTAATAATTCCCCCCCCAAAAATTAAAACCACCTAATACTTTTTTTAAATTTTTCCAAAAATTTTCTTTAAAAAAAAAATAATAAAAATTAAAAAAAAAAAAATTTTCCAAAAAAAAAATTTAAAAAAAAAAAAAAAAACCCCCCAAAATTTTTAAAAAAAAAAAATTTTTTAAAAATTTTAAAAAAAATTTTTTTTTAAAAAAAACAAAACACCAAAAAAATCTCAATTCCCCCTTTTACCCAAAACCCCCTTTTTCAAAAAAAACCCAAAATTTTTTTTAAAAATCCCCCCCCCCCCCCCCCCCCCCCCAAAAATTTTCCCTTTTTCCCACCAAATTTTAAAAAAATTTTTAAAAAAAACCCCCTTTTTTCCCCTTTTTTTAAAATTTTTTCCCCCAAAAAACCAAATAAAAACAAAAAAAACTTAAAACTAAATTCCCCCCCCCAAAAACCCAAAATCCCCCCCAAAAAACAATAAAAACAAAAATAAATTACAACTCCCCAAACCCATCATCCAATATACCAAAAAATCATAAACTAATAATTTTTTAAACCCAAAAACCCCCCTTTCCCAAATCTTAATTTTTCCCAAACTCAAACCCAATATTTAAACCAAAATTTAAACCTTCCCCTTTTCCCCATCCAACCCCAATCTTTTTTCACAAAAAAAAATTTTAACAAACCCCCCCATTTCCAAACTTTAAAAAAATAAAAAAAAAAAAATTTTACCAAAACCCCCCCCCCCAAAAAAAATTTAATTTTTTTTTTCCCCCCAAAAAAAATCACCCCCCCCAAAAAATCCCCCTTCCCCCAAAACCCAAAAAAAAAAAAAAAAAAAAAAAAAACCAAAAAAAAAAAAAAAAAAAAAAAAAAAAAAAAAAAAAAAAAAAACCCATTCCCCCCCCAAAAAAAACCCTAAAAAATTTCCCCCCCCCCCAACTTTTTTAAATTTTTTAAATTTCCCCCAAATTTTTAAATTTTTAATTTTTTTTAACAAAAATCCCAAATTTCCCTTTAAATTTCCCCCAAACTCCCCCCCCAAATAAAACAAAAAAATAAAAAAACAAAACAATTTATTTTTTACAAACACAATCCCCAAAACATACCCCAAAAAAAAAAAATTTTCCCCCCCAAAAACCCCCTCAAAAAACCCCAAAAACCCCCCCAAAACCCCTCCCCCAAAATTTAACAATACTTTAAAAAAACCCCTTTTCCCAAAAAAAATACCCCCCCTTTTCCCCCCCCAAAAAAAACCCAAACCTCAAAAAACCCCCCTTCCCAAACCCCCACAAAAAAAATAAAAAAAAATTTAAATTTCCAAAATCCAAAAAAAAACCCAAACCCCCCAAAAAAATTTTTTTAAAATTTTAAAAATTTTTCCCAATTATAAAAATTTTTTTCCCCCAAATTTTCCCCCCCAAAAATTTAAAAAACCCCCCCTTTTTCCCCCCCCCAACCCCCAACCCAAAAAACCCCCCCAACCTCACCTTTTAAAAAATTTTAAATTAAATCCCCTTAAATTTTTATTAAAAACCAAAAAAAAAATTTTCACCAAACCAAAACCCTTTTTAAAAAAAAAAATTTCCCTTCCCAAAAAATTTTCCCCTTCCCTTTTTTTTTTTTTTAAAAAAATTCTTAAATTTTCCTCATTTAATTAATTTTAAAAAAAATTTTTTTAAAACCCCTTTTTAAAAATTTTAATTTTTTTTTTTTAAAAAAACCCCAATACAAAAAAATTTTTCTTTTACAAAAATTCACCCTTATTTTTTTCCAAATTTACATTTTTAATTTTCCCTTTTTCCCCATTTTTTAAAAAAATTTTTTTCCCCTTTTAAAATTTTTTTCCTTTTTTCAACCCTTTTTTAATTTTTTTTTTTTAAAAAAAATTTTTTTTTTCCTTTTTTTAATTTTTTAAAAAATAAAAAAAACTTTTTATAACCCAAAAAATTTCTTCTATTTTAAAATAATTTTCCCTTTTCCCCCAAAATTTTTTTTCCCCAAATCATTTAAACTTTAAAAAATTTCCCCCCTTTTTCCTTTTCTAAATTTTTTTCCCCCTTTTTAATTAAATTTTTTTTTTAAAAAACTTTTTAAAACCCCCAAAAAAAATTTATTTTTTCCCAAAACCAAAAACAAATTATTTTTATACCCCCCCAAAAAAATAAAAATTTAAAATTTCCCCCCCCCAAAAATAAATTAAAAAAAAAAAAACTTTATAAAAACAAATTTTAAAATTTAAAAAAACCCCAAACAAAAATTTTTTAAAAAAAAAAAAAAAAATTTAAAAAAAAAAAAATTTTAAAAAAAAAAAAAATTTTTTTTCCCCCCAAAATTTTTTTTTAAAAACAAAAAATTTTCACCCCAACAATTTTTTCAAAAAAATAAAAAAAAACTTTTTAAAAATTTTTTAAAAAAATTTTAAAAAAAAAAAAAAAATTTTTTTTAAAAACTAAATTAACAAAAACCCCCCTTTAAATTTTTAAATTTTAAAAAAAAAACCCCCCAATTTTTTTTCACCCCCAACTTTTTAAACAAAAAAAAATTTTAAAATTTCCCAAAAAAAAAAAAAAAACCCCAAAACCCTTTTTTAAAAAAAAATCAAAATAACCCTAAAATTTTCTTTAAACCCAAAAAAACCCCCAAAAAATAAAACTTAAACAAAATTTTTAAAAAAACAAAACCCCATAAAACCATAAAATTTTAAAAAAAAAAAAAATAATAAAAAAAAAACTATAAAATTTAAAAAAACCCCAAAAAAAAAATTTTCCCCAATTTTTAATTTTAAAAAATTTTTTTTTTTTTTAAAATTAATTTTTTTCCCCCCCCCCAAAAATATTTTAAAAATTTTCCCCCCAAACTTTTAAAATTAAAAAAAAAAATAAATTTTAAAATTTTTTTAAAAAAAAAACCCAATAAAAAAAAATTTCCAAAAAAAAAAAAAAAAACCCCCCAAAAATCCCCCCCCCTTTTTAAAAAATTTTTTTTTTTTCCCCCCCTTTTTAAAAAACCCCTTTAAATAAAAAAAACCCCTTTTTAATCAAAACCCCAAAAAATTTTTAAAATTTTTAAATTTTTTTAAAAAATCAATCCCCAAAAAAAAAAAACCTTTCCAAAAAAAAAAAACAAAAAAATTTTACAAAAAAACCCCAAAAAAATTTTTAAAATAAATTAAAAAAAATAAATTTTAAAAAACCCCCCTTTTCCCCCCCAAAAACCCAAAACTAATTAAACTTCAACCCCTTTAAAAAAATTAAAACCCCCAAAAAACAAAAACCCCTCCAAAAAAAAAATTCCCCAAAATTTTAAAAACCCCCTTCCATTAAAAAAATATAAAAAAATCCCCCCAAAAAATTTTTCCCCAAAAAAAATTTAAACCCCCAAATTCATCCCTTTAAATCCCCTTAAAAAAACCAAAATAAAAAAAAAAACAAACCCCCCCAAAAACCAAATTTTTCCCAAAAACCCTCCAAAAAAAACCCATAAAACAAAAACCCCCCCCTTTAAACCCCTCCTCAAAAAAACCCCCCCCAAAAATTTAAACCCCCATAAAAATTCTTTTTCCCAACAATTTTTAAAATAACCTTTCATTTCCATAAAAAAAATTTTTTTTAAAAACAAAAAAAAAAATTTCCCCTTCCCCAAAAAAAAACCCCAAAAAAAAAAACAACCCCAAAAAAAACCCCTTTAAAAAAAAAAAAATTTAAAAATAAAAAAAACCCACCCCCCCAAACCAATAAAAATAAAAAAAATTAAAAAATTAAACCCAAACCAAAAAAACTAAATTTTTAAAAAAACCAAAACCCAAAAAAAAACCCCAAAAAAAACCAAAAAAAACCCCCAAACCCCAACCCCCAAAAAAAATTTTTTTAAAAATAAAAAAAAAAAATACCAAAAAAAAAACAAAAAACCCTAAACCCCCCAAAAAAAAAAATCCTTTACCAAAAAACTAAAAAAAATTAAAAAAAAAAAAAAAAAAAAAAAATTTAAAAAAAAAAAAAAAAACCCCTTTTTTTTAAAAAACAAAAAACTTTCCCCCCCCTTTTTTAAAAAAAAAATTTCAAATTTAAAAAACTTCCTTTAAAAAAACCTTTTTCCCCCCAAAAAAAAAACTTTTTTAACCCCCAAAAAACCCCAATTTCCTTAAACCCCATTTTTTAAAAAAAAAAAAAATTTACCTTAAAACCCCCTTTTATTTCCCCCAAAAAATTTTTTTTAAAAAACCCAAACAAAATTTTTTTTTTTTTAAAAAAATTTTTTTTTTAAAAAATTTTTTTTAAAAAATTTTTTAAAAAAATTTAAAAAAACCCCCCCCAAAAAAAAAAAAAAAAAAAATTTTTTTTCCCCAACAACAAAAAAAAAATTTAAAAAAATTAAAAAAAAAAAAAAAAATTCCCCCAAAAAATAAAAAAAAAAAAACCCCCACCAAAAAAAAACCCCCAAAAAAAAAAAAAAATTTTTTAAAACCCACAAAAACCCCTAAAAAAACCCCAAAAAAATTTTTAAAAAAAATTTTTAAAAAAAAAAACCAAAAATTTTTTTTTCCCTAAATTTTAAAATTTATTTAAAAAAAAAAACAAAAACAAAAAAAACCCCCTACCCCCCTTTTTTTTCCCCCTAAAAAAAATTTTCCCTAACAAAATTCAAAAAAAACATAAAATCCAAAAAAATAAAAAACCCCCAAAAAAAAAAACCCCAAAATAAAACTTATTAAAAAAAAAATTTAAAAAATTTTCCCCCAACTTTAAAAAAAAAAAATCCCCCAAACCCCCCAAAAAACAAAAAAAAAAACCCCCCTTTTCCCCTTTTTCCCCCTTTAAATTTCAAAAAAATATTTAAAAAAAATTAAAAAAAATTTTTTTTTTTAAATTTTTTTTTAAAATTCTTTAACTTTTCCCAAAAAACAACCCCAAATAAAAAAAAAAAAAAAAAATTTTTTAAAAAAAACCAAAATAAACCAAAAACCCCAAAATTTCCCCAAAAAAAAAAATTTTAAACAACCCCAATCCCAAATTTAAAAAAAACCCCCCAACCCCAAAAAAAAACCCCCCAACCAAAAAAAAATTTCAAATTTTAAAAAAATTTTCCCCAAATAACCTAACCAAAAAAACAAAAAACCCCCCCCCCAAAAAAACCCCAAATCAACCCCTTAAAACCCAAAACCCCTTTCTATCCTTTTAAATAAAAAAAAAAAAACCCCCCCCCCCCTTTAAAAAACCAAAAACCCCCTTTTAAAAAAAAAAAAACCCTAAATTTTTAATACCTAAAAAAAAACCCCCCCCTTTAAAAAAACCCCCCCCCCCAAAAAAAAAACCCCCCCTTCCCCAACCCCCAAAAATTTAAATAACCCCAACAAAAAAAAAACCCTTTTTCCCATAAAAAAAAAACCCAAAAAAAAATTTTTTCCCCAAATTTAACCCAAAAACCCCAAATTTAAAAAAAAATTTTTTTCAAAATTTTTTTAAACTTTTAAAATTAAAAAAAAAAACAAACCCCTTCCCCCCCCTTTTTCCCCCCCCCCCAAAACCCTTCCCCACCCCCAATAAATTTCCCCCCCCAAAAAAATTCTTCCTTTTAAAAATAAAAAATTTCATTTCCCATAATTTCCAATTTAAAAAAAAATTTTTCAAAAAAACCAAAAAAATTTCATTAAATTTTTTTTCCAACTTACCAAAATTTAAAAAAATTTTCCCCTTCCTTAAACCCTTTTCCCCTTTTTTTTCCCCCTTTAATCACAAATTTTTTTCCCCCAAACCCAAAAAACTTTTCAACCAAATCCAAACCCCCCCATTTTATTCCCATAAAAAAAACTAAAAATACAAATTTTTTAAAACATTCATTATAAATTTAAACCCTTAAAAAAAATTCCCTTTTACCAAAAAAAAATTTATTAAATTTTCCCCCATTTTTCAACCAAAAAAAAAAAAACCCCAATTTAAACCCCCCCCCTTTCCCCTTCCAACCACCCATCCCCCTCCCCTTTTCCTTTCCCCCCCAAAAAATTTCCCAAATTTCCCCCTTTTTTACCAAAATTAAAACCTCCCAAAACAAACAACCCAAAATTTAAACCTAAAAAACCCAAATTAACCAAAAAAACCCCCCCCAAAACCCCTTACCTTTTCAAAACCTAACTTAAAAACTTCAAACACCCCAAAAAACAAAACTTTTAAAACCCACCCAACTCCCCCCTACACCCCAAAAAAAACCCTAAAAATTTTAAATTTTCCCCTAAAAAACCCCAAATTTTTAATCCCCAAAACAAAAATCCAATCAAAAAAACCACTTTTAAAAAAAAAAATCCTAAAACAAATAAAAAAAAACCCCCATTAAAAAAAAACTAAAAAACCCCCAAATAACCCAAAAATCCCCCCCACCCCAAAATTAACAAAAAAAACCAAAACCCCAAATCCCCCACTAAAAAACCCCCAAAAAAATCAACAACCCCCCCAAAAAAACCAAAAAAAACCCAACCAAACCCAAAAAAACAACCACCAAACCCCAAAACAAAAACCCCCACACACCCAAAACCCCCCCCTTTCAACCCCCCCAAAATACCAACAAAAACCTACCAAACCAAAAACCCAAAAAAAACCCCAAACAAAAAAACCCCAACCAAAATAAAAAACCCAAACCCAAAAACCCCCCCAAAAACCACCCCCCCAAAAAAAAACCCCCCCCTCCCATTACCCCCCCCCCCCCAAAAAACCCCAAAAAAACCCCAAAACCCCAAAACTAAAAAAAAAACCCCCCTC
>JARYMX010000063.1:0-116527 GCA_030169165.1 Centaurea solstitialis | reverse complement strand
ATACCCAAAGGGGGTTTTTGATTTGGAAACCCCCACAAAAATTACAGGGGATCAGAGCAAGGTTCCCCGTGGTTTGGTCAAAAAAGCCGAGGGAAATCCAACCGAAAACCCAAAAAGTACCCCGTTTTTGGCAGAAAGAACGCCACACGTGAGGGGGGGGGGGGGTGTTGAGAAAAGTCCCACATTGGACAAAAAGTGAACTTGTAATGTCCCTTATAAGGGTCCTGGGCTACTCCATTCATAGCCAATTGGTTTTGAGTTGGAACCCCACAGACTTACATGCACAAGGGCATCGGTCCGGACGGAGGGATAAGAGGGTGTTCCTTGGTTTTTCCTCTTTTACGGCTTTCTCATTGAACCTCCCTATATATACATACATATACAAAGAAAGGTTTAAACGAAAACTCTAAGGTCGCGTTTGGTTTGCTGGAATCTTTTTGAAGGAATTAGAATCCTGAAGGAATTGGAATCCAATTTCATAATCTTTTTGGTTGGCAGAAATGTCCGATTGAATTGGAATTCAGATATGCAAAATGATAGAATTACCCTCCTTTTGTTTTTATGTCGAAGCGGTAGCGGTGAGTCAAAGGGGTGGCGGCGGTCGGCGGTGGGCCGAAGCGGTGGCGGCGGCGGTGGCGGCGGTGGGTCGAAGCGGTCGGCGATGGGTCGAAGCGGTCGGCGGCGGGTCGAAGCGGTGGCGACGGTCGACGGCAATCGGCGGTGGGTCAAAGCGGTCGACGGCGGTCGGCGGTGGGTCAAAGCGGTGGCGGCGGTCGGCGGTGGGTTGAAACGAAGTAGTAAGTTAGGGCATCTAATTGAAGGGTAATTTGGTAATTTGGCAATTCTCATGTGAAGGGATTTTAAAATCCTTTCATGTACCAAAGGATTTCAAATTCCCTCATATGAGGAATTTTAATTCCTTCCCCCAATTCCAATTCCATTATCTAAATCTTACCAAACACAGGAATCCTTGGGAATTGGATTCCAATTCCTTCAGATTCCCAAGGAATCCTGCGTACCAAACGCGCCCTAACTATTTAAGAAATCAAGAAAAACTCCTATCAAATACCAATGGAAAAAAACTGGATGTGAACAACTTTAGGCATGACTTAAAGGTGCAGACAAAGTCGCATGAATTATATATGATTTGGTACGTGAATCATATGTGTTTTTGTACATCGACGAAGTTTTTCTTGTTTTTTAAATAGTCAGTATTTTCGTATCAACCCACCCCTATATATATGTAACACCTTAGGGCATATCCCATATCGGTCATGAATAGGAGTGATGCAGAGTGTTATAAGTAATATTTTGGCCTTCCTAACAACAACGCGTTTTGGGGCCTAATACAAGGCAAGTTCTTGGAACACTGCAGTTAAGCGTGCTAGCGTGGGAGTAGTACCAGAATAGGTGACCTTCTGGGAAGTTCTCACCAGGTCGCCAAAAACAAAATCGTGAGCTACACGTTGGTTAAATCCAAGGCAAAGCGAACAATATTGTGTTGAGAAAAGTTCCATACGGCTAAGATCAAGGTTGAATAGTCAAAGATTGCGGCTTTGACCACAATCTTTGACCAGATAAAATTTTGCAACTACGCATAACATCGAGGAGTAATTTCGTAACTTTTACAAATAGGCCGAAAATGAATTTATATATGAACTATACATTTATATACCAACTTGTGTAATCATATATTAACTATTTTTAACTTATTTATATATGAACTATTTTATATTTCCCTTATTTTACAAACTGTGTAATTTGTGCAAACTTTGCAACCTAATATAAATCATTGATTAGATAACTCTAATGGACAAGATTAATTGCTGATAATTAGGGGGTTATAACTAACCATTTGAAATTCAAATTCAAATTAATACTCTTACAAAAATAAACTAAACCTATTGCCAAAATAAATTCTGATTGGTGGAATCTTGGTTTACAAAGTTTGCACAAATTACACAGTTTGCAAAATAAGGGGCAACTATATTATATATTAAAAGAAACTATATTATATATTATATATATTAAATTAACTAATGAAATCGACAATTTACACGGTATGTCTTCTAAGAGTGGTTTGTAAATGAACCCTTCCATATATATGGTCAGGTTCAAATGAAAACTTTTTTTCATTGTGAACGTAGGGATAGCCGAGAGAGGGCCACATAACATATTCACTCTGAATAAATGTTGTGCATGCTACTCACTTTAAATAATACATGATTATTCAAGATGAATATGTAATGTGGCTTGATCTCATCGCCCCGATATTTGCAATCAAATTTAAATTTTATTTTAATACATCGATAATTCATTAAATTTCAACTTAAAATTTATTTTAATACATGATAATTCATTTTGGGCCTTAGGTTCGTGGATGTTGGGGTTGGGTGGGAGGTGTTACCTGGGAGTTTTTTGAACTCTGTTTGTTGGTTTTGTTTCTGGTTGGTATAAATTTTTTTGTGTTGCTGTTAAAAAAAATACATAATAATTTATTAAATTTCAACTTTACAAAAATGTAGTGCATGCCTATAATTTTTAAATTATTTAAAATGTATAACTACTTGGCCTTAAATGCAATGGCGAATCTAGAACAGAAAACCACGTGGTTCCCTAATTAAGCTTAGCCGATAAAAATAAAAGTGTCAACTATACCTTCGTCAGGTCAGATCATAAAAATTATAAATCAAACATATATATCGAATAGTGATATTAAAGTTAGTATTTTTTTTTTAATTTGGTGTGGTTTTCTTTTGTTTAGTATTTGGGATAGACTTAAATTCGTTGGGCCTAAAACAAAAGAGTTTATAAAAATATTATCTGCAATCGTGCACAACTAGAGTCGAACCCATGACCTCTTGTATATAGGCGGAAAGCATTACCCAAAACAACAACATAGTCTTTATTTTCTTTATGGTGCGAAATAATATTTTAAGGTAGCTCCTCAAAACTTTTTAAGGTAGATCCCAAAAAAATTTCTATATAACTTCTAGTAAAAATAAAAAAATTAGATAAGACTTAGGACGTACCTAAGTTATAGGTAAATTCGCCATTGCTTGAATCTCCTTCTCTACAACTACCTTTAATTGGGTTGGACTTTCATTGTTGTGGACCAATCGTCTTAATTTCAAATATATGCTATATGTGGTATAGCATTTGTTACATTTTCAATCCGTTATTAACAACATTAAAATAATAGATTTTTGCTTTCAATTTTCATCTTCAAATCAATACTAAAAACATTAATGTTTTCATTCTCAACCTAAGATTAAAATAGAAAAAGAATATAAGTCAATAAAGCGACCCTTTAAATTTGATAGCGAATAAAGTATGACTTTAAAATTATATATTTATCAATTTCTACTCAACTTTCGAATTAAATATATGTAGATTAATGATTTAATATATTAAACAATATTTGTATTAAGTTAATAATTTAGTTAATTTTTGTTTGTAAATTGTAATAAATAAACAGTTTATTTTATTGAAAATAAAAACTAGTAGAAACTAAAATATGTATAATCATATAACATTTAACAAAATGAAATTTCATTAGCAAAAATGAAAACTATAATATTGAATATAGTTTTGTGCCAAAACAATAATGTGAACCTGAATACGATAAATAGATTATAATGCAAAATAGATTTAAAATTTTGGATAATCATTTCAGGTTCTACAAGATAGTTGAGATGGTGAGTGATAACCATGTTCGACTTTAAGAATATACTTATGGTTTTTTATCACCGCGGATAAGGAGTTTTTGATAACTCACTCTATTCTAACTTATTAATTTATTTGAAACAATTTATCAGTTTTTTGATTATTTTACATGTATACGCAATCCCAAACACCTTTAAAAAATTAATTTATCAGCTTATTGTTTTGTTACAGTCATAAGCTAAGTCAAACACTTTTTATAAAACTCTGATTTACCACCATATAAGTTGATAAACACTTTTATAAAAAAACACATAAGTTGTTTAAGCAATCCCAAACGATTTTATATCAATATCTTACTACCTAATGCAAAATTAATAAGCTTTTGGTGAAGTGTTGTACCTTAATGGGGTACTTTGTTTTTTGGCCTCTTAATTGACTTTGCTCCACTTGCTCTTTGATGGTCTCCTACAAGAACGCCAAAATGCTCCAAAGACTTTCTTCCTATTGCTTGCTTGCTCTACCAATTCTTGTAGAATAATGAAAAGATAAGGAGAACACTTTCTTTTATACTTGATCTTTTCAAATGTGTATTAAAGAGAGTTAATTTTTCTTCCATAAATGCACCCCCCAAATATTTCCTTCCATGTAATTAATATTATAGTTATTTAAAATTTGAATTCTATAATTTTTAAATATATAATAAAACGTTTGTATTTTTGTTGTTAAAAATACTTAAGAAAATTTCAAGATTACAAATATTAAACTTCAAGTATAAATTAAAAATATATAAAATATTCTACCTATTTTACTTTTTTGTATACAAAAAAATTAGGAACTTTAGGCCAAAGAAAAAAAATAGAAACATGAACGCGCGGTTTTTGCACACTTATATTAAGCTTTTCAAAAATTTCTTGTTGTCCATACAAATATATGAAATTTAGTTAATAGGTATAAGTATTTTGTTACGTACAAGTTTGGAAAAATATTTATTAGCACATGTATGAATTAATTTTTTCTCATAATTTATATCTATTACTATTAGTTTAAAGGTATGTATCGATCTTAGGGATAGCAAAAAAACCCAAAACCGATAGAAAAAACCGAAATTGAAAATAAACAGGTTAATTAGGTTTGTGGACGATAAACAGGAACGGGATACAAAATGACCAATCCTCGACCCGAAACCGTCCTGTTGCCATCCTAAATTGTATCCTTATAACTATTAGGTGTAAACTCTATTGGTCCATGAGGTTTAATAAAATCTTTGAAAATGAGACCAAAAGTGAATTTACGAAATTGCGTAGTTTTGCTTTGTAAGTGGTCTTGATTTATTAACTTTGTTAATGATCACCGTTAGAGTAAGAGCGGTTTAAACTTTTTACGTATTATATATCTTAAATATGTTTAAAAAATAATATAAAACTTATATTATATATATTATGAATGTGTAATAATAATATAAATTATGTATATATTTTGTATATACAATAATTATTATATATATTTTGTATATACTAATAGTAATATATGTATTATGGATATATAATAATAATAATATAAATTATTATATTATACTTTTCTAAATTATTTAAAATATGGATGACTAGAAAATGAAAACCACGAGGTGAAGTATGCATTCAAAGTGTCTTTAATTTGAAATTCACCTAATTTATCCATGCAATCGAAAAGCTAAGTTATTGATGGTTGCTTTTAAGGTTGCCATTTAATATGCATTGGATAAGTAAATTGTTAGTAGTAAATGCATCTACCATTAAGTTACGAAATTTTCTTTTCTTACAAATAAACCACTTTTTAAGTATCTTCAAGAGTTTCTTTTAACATACAGATTTTTCTTGAGAAACGAAGGAGAGGGAGGCAAATAGGGTAAGAACATCTCTAACGATTATGCTAAAATAGAAAATTTTTTCTTAACATATTTGTTGTTTCAATATATATTTACGATATCCTCTATGGTAAAATAGAGAAAAGATATGAGAGAATACAAAACCTCTAAATTTAAAAAAATCTTTAATCGATAGAAAAAAGATTATTTTAATGTTCATATCAATAAAGTTAATTGAATATAAATGGAGGAAAATAATATTTTATTAAATATATTAAATATTTTAATAATATAATTAATAATAGAGTTGCTATAAAAGAATAGATATTTGAGATAGATGCAAATTTTTTAGAGATTTTAAAATTTTTTATTCTATTTTACAAATTCTTAAAAAAATTTAAATGAAAAAAGTACTAAAGAGATAATTAATGAAAATCTTTAAAATTGGAGATCTCTTAAAAAAAACCACTATTTACCATATTTTTTTCATTCACACGATTGTCAACTCAACAAATTAAAAACCTCATTGTAACTCTACAATTGATGTTCTTACAAAAACTTCATTTTTCTTTTTTTGTTTATAGTACAACTTTTATATATATACTTAATATGGGGTCGTATCCGTTACAAACCGGATAGTTTGTACAAACTATAAAAACCAATCTCAACCATACATTTACATGATCAATGGTGTGGATTAATTAAGTTCTAAATTTTCTCTCAACCACATTTTAAAATTGCCTAAAAGTTAGGAGATAAACAAAATCAATGGAAATCAATGGTTAAGATTAAGTTTGTAGAGTTTGTACAAACTACTTGGTTTGTATTTGATACTATATATATATATATAATAATAATAATGAATTCAAATATAAAATTTATTAATTTTCGGATACTAATTTTAATTTTTCAATTTATATATCTATTAACATATTTGAAAAACAATTAAAACATAAATATAATTTTATACCATGGCCAAAAAAGGTCACATGTATCCCACTTCACGAAGAAATAACTCCTTTCGCATGTGAATATGTTTTTGAAACATTGCATTCCATTAATCGGCTTAGGAAAGAAATACATTGTAAAGTTGCATGTGTCACGTGTCATGATTTCGCTTGTAAATCACACAATTCACCAATTATATTTTAATTTACATTTACAAAAAAAAATAATCTATAAAAGATAACTTGAGGAAATAAATTAAAACTCAAACTTATTAAAACAAGAAAAACCCACCCAAGTTCGAATCCGGGGGTGAGCAACCAGGGGCCACTGAGTGTTAATCCCAAGGGAGCATGCTTTAGCTCTCGGTAAAAATTGTCAAGGATGTAGTCTGGCCAAAGTCCAGGTGAACCTTCCAAAAAAAAAAAGTTTGTATAAAAACTACAAAAAAACTAAAAGAAAAAATTCATTTTATAATATTTTTTATGGATCTATAAAAATAAAAAGGATTAAGAAATAACAAAAAATTTAATAAAATAATAAAAAAAGGAATTTAGAGCAATTTAGAGCATCCATGGTGGTGGAACCTCCAAAATACTCAATTAATATGTTTTTTCTATTACGTCATTATCATCTCAGCAAACTAAGGGTATCCACACTGGTGGAACCTCCAAGAACCTCACTTACCATATTTTTTCGTGTCACATCATTGTCATCTCAACAAACAAAGAACACAATAGAGATTCTTACAAAAGCCTTACTTTTTTTTACTTATAACATAATTTTTATTTATGTAAATTATTATATTATCGAAAAAGAAAGTATTACAAGAACATGGGTTCTTGTTCAAGCACCCGGGTTCCAATAAGAACCTGTGACTGGACAGGAACATTTGTCCCACTATGAAGGTTCTTGTAAAAACCCCAATAAGAACCTCGTGAAGAACCTCCATTGTAGATGCTCTAAGAACCTTCTTAAAACTCTACAATGAAAATTATTGCAAAAACCTCACTTCCTTTTCAAGAACCTAAATTCTTGTTCAAGCACTTGGGTTCCAATAAGAATCTGTAAATGGGCAATAACCTCTGCCCTACAGTGTAGGTCTTTGTAAAAACCTCAAGAAGAACCTTCATTCAGATGCTTTTAGAAAAAAAAATCCATTTTATTTTATTTTAGCAATAATGTTGAAGATGCTCTATTGATGTTATGTTATTTCCATAATAGAAAAATTATTGTAATTGAATTTTAAACTTTAATTTTCTATTTTAAAATTCTTTTTAAAAAACCGTTGAAAATGTACATTTGACTTTTGTTTATATTTGGAAACTTTTATTTATTCCATCGTCTTACTAATTACTTTAGTTGATTTATTCACTAATATACATATATTTACTAAAACGTTTTTTTTTTTTTTTTGTGAGAAACTATTAAATGTTGTCTCAAAGTGTTTGTACCTTTTTGGTATAAAGTAAATTCATCAATTTTTGTGTAATTTTAAAATAAACTTAGAATACTTTTAGTCTGTTTTAAATGAAATATACCATTTTTTATAGTATTTTAATCTAAATTGGCTTTTCAACATTCTCCATACAAAAAATTAGTTAATTAAGAGTAAATCGTACTTATTGAATCATGTCAAATAGAGATTACAATTTATTGTTCATGGGAAGGTTCTAAGTTATTTATCTTCAAAAAGTTTATTTATAAATTTAAGTGTTATTTTGCTGATCTTATAAAAATAAGTTGATTTTACGTAAAATCAATCCATATATAAAATATAATATATGTATATATACACGAATAATTTGTGCGCAGTTTGTCAATTTTCATATCTAGCAGTAAACATGTACTATATGAACTACAAAGTTATTCATGGTATCGTGCAATATGCGATTCCAACCCTAGTTTATTTTAAAGTCAATCCAAAGTTATCTAATCACTCATTTAGTGATTATTATAAAAGTGATAACTAATAACGTTTTTGTTCTATATTTCATTTTTTCTTACAAGTTATAAATTGAACTTTAACTGATAAGTAAATGATAGTTTAAAATACATGGCAAATAAAAATGTTCTTATTTTAACATATAAATCATATTTGACAAGCATAAGAAAATTTATAACTTAGTTTTTTTAGCTTATAGGAGTTTCATTTGTTTGTCATAAGTAAAATATTATTTATTGCTATTGAGAATAACCTTTTGAAAGTTTTTTGTTACTTTTCAAACTATTTTCCATAATTTCTTTTAGTAATTGATATATATTCTTTATAAAGTCTTTATTGGTTCACTGATTGATTCATTGCTTTTTAAAGAAAATGATATATTATCTAATATATATAAAAGGCAGGCGCCCCAGCCCGTAGACACCGGCCTCCCCGACCCGACCCGCCTCGACCCGACCCGTGACCCGCTCCGACCCAGCCATCCCCCTCTCTCTCAGTTTCTGACCCATACCCGTCCATGACCCACCTATTACCCACCCATGATCCGTTTGACCCGCACGTCCTTCACAGCTTGCCCATTATCAATTTTACAATTTTGGCCCCTAAACCTATAAGGTTTATTCACTTTGTACCTTTTACTTTTCAATATTTTATTTTACTTTTTAGCCATTTATCATGTATTGGCTAAAATATGTAAAAAAAATACGTTTTAAATTTAACAAATTATGCCATTATATTCGTATCGTCGATATGATCGGAATGAGACTAGTATTGAATATTTATTTGACGTAGTTATTTTATTATATACTATATATACGTTCTAACCGAATTTTATACTCATTTTCAAATTTACATAATAGCCCCATCAACTTCAAACTTATAAGATTTATTCACTTTACACTTTTTACTTTTTAATATTTCATTTTATGTTTTAGTCATATATATCGTATTGGCTAAAATACATTAAAAAAATACGTTTTAACTTTAACCAATTACGCCATTATGTTCGTATCGTCGATACGATTGAAATGAGCCTAATATTGAATATATTTTTTATGTAGCTATTTTATTATATACTATATATACGGTTCAACCGACCCGAATCCTATACCCACCCATTTTCAAATTTACATATTAGCCCTCTAAACTTATAATATTTATTCACTTTATACATTTTACTTTTCTATATTTTATTTTACGTTTTACTCATATATCGTATATTGGTTGGAACATGTTAAAAAATACGTTTTAATTTTAACAAATTACGCTATTATAATCGTATCGTCTATACGATCTAAAATATGTTTAAAAAAAATATGTTTTAATGCTAACAAACTACGCCATTATAATTGTATCGTCTATAAGATTAAAATGAGCCTAATATTGAATATTTTTTTCATTTATTTATTTTGTTATATACTATATATACGCTCCAACTAACCCGAAACCTATACCCACTTTTAAACTTACATATCAGCCCCTAAACTTATAATATTTATTCACTTTATATGTTTTTTCACTTTACGTTTTAGTCATATATAGTATATTGACTAAAATATGTTAAAGTGTCGGTAGATACTGTTCATGAACCCGGTGCGAAGCCCGGGCTTATCAACTAGTATTCTTCAAAAATGGTTAATTATCAGTTAAAACTATTTCAAAAAGAAAAACGTTAAATAAAAGCTATTAATAAAGGATTTAATCATTAATAACATATTTTTGGAAAATTATTAAAAAAAAATTAATTGTTAATTAATACAATATATATATATATATATATTTCTTTTTGCAAAGCAAAAGAGACCACACAAGGCAAGGAGCTTCGGCAATGCCATCCCCTCCCCCCCCCCCCCCCCCCCCCCCAAGCAGGCCCGAAGATTATTGAGCACATGCTAGTAAGAAGCTAGAAAAAAGCCGAGTACATCGGAACCAACAAACCAAAAAACCAAATCAAAGGGGACAAAACGGAACTAACAAACCAAACCCAAGAAACCAAAGAGCCAAAAGCAAGCGCTCACAAGAAAACTAGCAAGAGCGAGGAGTAGAGGTCCAATTGTTCCATAGTTTAGACATAATTTGAATCGAAGGGAACGGGTCATGGGACCTTTTCCAAATTATCGAATCACCCTCCGCAAACATATATAATATATTCTCTTTAGAAAACCTAATTGATGAGATAAGGTTATTTATGACAATGGAAGGGGCAGATTATTTTATTTACCCATTAGAGGGACTAAATTGCTTGCTTCTTTTTTATGGTTTAAAAGATAAAATGTATCAGGTCTTTTTTTAGAATTATCATGTTTAAATCTTTGTAGTTTATAATTTATGATGAGGTTTATTTCTCATATTTTATGAGTTCTGAAGATATATAAAATTAAGGGTCTCTAATAAATATGGAAACAAAATTTAATAAATATTTTTAACCAGTAAAATAATAAAAATTCAAATAAATAAAACTTAAGATTGTTTTTTCTTCTTAATTTGTTATAGGTTCTTTTAATGACTTAAGATTGTTCTTCTTTTTCTCAATAATTATGGGTTTTTAGGCCAATTAATGTTCATCTACTAATCCCTCGAACAACCACAAATAACTTAGAGTCATTGCAACCCACAAATACTTGAGATTTATGCGGTCCTTACTAGGTAATTAGCATCCAATAGTATAAAGTCCTAAAATTTAGATACATCTATAGATATGGTTGGTAAAAACTTTAAAAGGTTGAAAATTTCTTAGTCCATAACAATGAATATGTGTTATTTTGATACAAAAAGAGAATTTATGTTAAAAGAGTAATTGATACTCAATGAGAGATCATTGGATTGAAACGTGAACACCTAAATATAATCTTGTGGTGTGTAGTGAAATCTTAGTAAAAGATAAAGAAGTCAAACAATTGATAAAATACTTGGATTTTTTTTCCTCATTTCTTGTTCTACCAAAATAAAATGTTAGGATTGAAAATTTATGGATTATGCATATCTAAGAAAGTAAGAGACATTATTCAATATATTTAGTAGGAAAATCTTAGTGATTAATCATAAAACCTTCATGAAACACATCATGACTTATAAAACACAATAGATAGGTTGTCAAATAAGAGTATAAAATATATTTATAAAATAAAAAATATTTAGCATTACCTAAGCAATTATGCAAAATTGCAAACAATATAACCAAGTAACAATAGTCAATAGAAACATAAATAAATAAAAATATCCAACAAAAACATATAGCAATAGTAAGCGATTACATTTAAAGTAGTTGTTAGTAGAATTGTTGAAGCACAAAAAAGAATCAATATATATATAGAAATAACCAGTATTTTTTAAAATTCTTCCTCTCAATTGTAAATAATTAATATGTTTTTGAGACTTTATTGTCTACTAACTTTTTTTTCTCCTACTTACATGCTAGAATTTGTTAAGCCTCTTTAAAATTTAGAAAAATTTACACTACTACATATATGTAAGAAAATTTTTGGGTTCTGAATGTACGCTAATCCTCCATAAAACGATCTTGTTATGATCGTTAACTTTTTCCTATTACTTAAACTCACTAAGCGGACGCCTTAGTATTCTTACTAGATTTTTTCTATTGGGTAAGTTAATTTATTAATATAGAATCAATATGAATTACATTTTATTTTATATAAAACCTAGAAACGTACCTGCGCGCGTTGCAGCGTGAAGTATGTATCAATTGCCCGATTTTTATATACATCATTGTAAACATCAATTTAATCATATGTGTTCAATCAATTAACCTCCTAATGGTTTATTGAATAGTCAATTTTGAAAATTGAAATAAAAGTATTATCTTTATATAATAGAATATATAATATAGTTGAATAAAAAATATTCAATATTGGGTTTATTTCGAAGGTATTGACGAGACGATTATGATGGTATAATTTGTTTAAAAAAACGTAATTTTAATATAAATTTTAGTTCATAATATATGATTAGTTAGATTATATGATAAGGGTTTAAAATAGAAAATGAAAAAGTAAAAGACTAAAATAAGATTTAATAACTAACTATGGGGGTACAAAGTGTAAATGTGTAAAATAAAATGTTGAACAAAAGAAACTGTTTTTTATATATAGTATAGATTAATTGCTAACCCAATCATACTAGTTAACTGCTAAATATGGTTAAGTGTCAATTTGGCATTTTGGTCAAACAACATTTGGTTTTTCAAAATATTTTAGTTGACAATATCATGCTCCTACCAAATACCATTAATAAGAGGAATTCTTAAAAAAATATGTAGAAAACTCATCTATGAAAAGAATACTTATGATCCATTTCATTTGTAGAATTTGATTTGAGTTTGAAGTAACTTAGAATTGAATTTCATTTTAATCATATGTTTGGATTGAAAGATTTTTTAAATTTCAAACTTTGAGATTTCATTTACATCCAATAAATGTAGGATTTCAAAATCCCTAAAGATGGTTGATATATTTTATGGGATCTCGTGATATTTACTAGGCAGGGACTCGGCCGTCCTTAGACGGCCCGTGCCCACAAGTCTTATAAAGTATAATGTTGTAGATAAACGGTAAGAATACTAACATAGTGATACTTCACCATATTTAAGCTTCCTCTTTATCAGTCTGGACAACTCAAGAATGTCAGGTGTCTGCACATTTAGCAAAGAAAATGAGACGTACGTATCATAAATTAATACAAATGTGCATTGAGAGAGACACACATGCTTCACAAATCACAATCTGCCCAAAAAGTTCTATCCACGTGAAACAACAAGAACAAAAAAACACAAAACCCTTGGTTACCCTAAGCAATTGGTTACCCTAAGCAATTTAGCTCTTTTCACATCTTGCCAAAACTACACACACATTCGTCCACCATGGAAAACTACAATAAAACTTCATAAAAACAACACTCAATACGAGATTTACTGGATCAGTTTGGTCTGATTTACCTGTTGTTGAATCTTAGGTTTAAGATTCTCCATACATCCATAAACGTTTAGCTACGAGTACAGACAGTCATATATGGGAGATTGTACAAACGATTGATTACTGTAAAAAGACAGTATAACGTTGTTATCGATACTCAGTTGCGGTGTGAAACTTTTTTGGCACATTCTTCTATACTCAGCGAAAGAAACGTTTAACTTATTTCCACGGCAATCGTTTCCTATTCAAATTCAACCAAAATTGAGTTACTACTATAAGAGTAGAAAACAATGAAAAATGCAAAAAAAAACACAAGATGGAATCCGGTGGGTCACCATCGAGTGAATCACGACGCTTTTTGTGCTTTGTGGTGTCGAGAAACACATGAAACCAAACCCTATGCTAATGCGATTTCTATGGCGTACCACTTTTGTTGCTTTCCCGAAAATACCAAAAGTTTCCTCGGGATTTTCTTCATCCGCGGATGTAACAAGATTCTTTACAAAAAGATTTGAAGTGTTTTTGTCTTCTTTTCATAAAATCCTTCCCTTTTGGCTTTCAAAAATCGCCTTTCCAACAAACCATTCCTTGGAACCTGTGTTTTCGTACACAAATTTGGATGCTCGAAAGGACAGAAAGCAAGAAATCGCGTAAAATAAACAAGTTATGGAATCCGGTGAGCACCATAGTAGTAGTCATAATAACTCCTTTAGTGGTAAGTATATTTGAATGAATGCCAAGAAATTGACACTTCTTTCGTTCTCTCTTTATTCAAGTGTGAATCCGGAAACTGGCAGCAGCAAATAAAAACCTTGGAAACAAAATTTCAAGAATAAGAACAAGGTCCTTCCTTCTTTTACATGATTCAACATTTCATTAGATACTCAGATGGATCAATTACCTAAGGTAATTAAGGGTCATTTACTAACACTTACCTTGGTAAGCACTTACTGTTTAGATTACGTTACCGAGTGAACATAAAACGAACCAAGAATCTTACCTGGTAAGAGGGAAGACAAGGATTGAGAGTCTTACCCACTAAGTGAGGGTGATGACTCTTATCCGGTAAGTGCTTACGGGGTTATAAACCCTTACCATCAATCTATTTTGATGGCAAAGAATGTGATGGTGACTCTTGCTGATAAGTACATACCCATTAAGCATTTGGTAAACGACCCCTAAGATTATATAAAGATATAGAAAATCGAAGAAGAAGAATCCTAATTCACTTGTTCTAACAACCTCTACCACTTCATTTAAGAATCATGTTCCTTGTATCCTTCCCTCTCCAAGATGTTAGCTTAGCAGGATTTCTGAAACAAAGTGGTCCCCTATGATTCCCACAAAAAGGAATTTCTACACAGTCGCAATTAGTGAGGGGAAACGGTTCAAATGAAAACCAAAATTGGCCTTATCTTTTTTAGATTCACCGCATGTTCAATTAGCACATTTATATTACTAATGGCATTATATTCCGATAATTAGCACATTTATATTTCCAATGGCATTATAGTACTATGCATTAATAGAATTATAGAAAACGTCCTTACCACACCAGCTCAAATGCCACAATGAGAAAGATAATTACATCTCTCTCTTACTAATATCATATGGGCAAAATTTTGATCACCAACAACTTCAACGACCTCTACACGCAACATGCATCAAAAGACACCAAGGTGAGGGGTATTTTTTTGGGAAAGTATAAACTTTTACTTACTGTCAATATTGGCAATGCAGATTTTTCCATGTTGAGCGTGTAAAGGTGCAATGCATGTCTTGATTCACGATCCATGATTTTCTTGCACATTTCAGTTCCATGGTGAACTCCATAGGCTCTAACAGCTTCCTCATTGTCCTTGATGGGCTCCAAAGCAGCAGAGATTTCAGATGGGATCTGTAATGGCCAGTTATTAATAATTACACATGATAACAACAGTAAAGATAAATTTCAGGCCAATATAGATAGCAGCATGAAACATAAAAATGAAGACAAAAATACCCTTCATTGTACATCATTGTTCTATGTAACACCCGTAATTTTCGGGCTTTAGAACTTTTAAGGAAATATGAAAATAGTACTTTTGATAAAAACCTAGATTTTATAGTCTTGTTGGATGGGAAATTGAAATACGAATCCAACGGTCCTTTCGGAATCGAAATCGGAGTTGTAACGAAGAAGTTATGGCCGAGACAAAATATCACCGAAAACCTTGGGTAAAAGCATGTTAAGTTAATATGCTTCAGACGTTGAAAGCATATTAACCTTGGTTAAAAGCATGTTAAGTTAATATGTTTCAGACGTTGAAAGCATATTAACCTGAGGAAACGGGTTTAAAACCCTTCTTACCTTCATTTGGTCATAACTCTTGCATCCCTTAACCAAAATTGCTGATTTTTCTCTCTACACTCCCCATTTTCAAAGCTCTTCAAGATCTTGAGGTTGGATCTACGATTGGAGCTAGCTATGGTGGAAGCTACATCTCACCCACTTCATCTTCTCCATTTCTACCTCCACCACCATTGTTGCTTGAAAAAGGAGAAGGTCGATTTCTAGGGTTTTAGTTCAAATCCTACTCGGTAAGCTTGGTTTAAACTCTATTAGGTTGGATCTAAGTATGGGATAAGAGATGTGAACTAACCTAGGGTATGATTTACTTGATTATAGGTTGCTCTCGTATTTGACCTAAATCGGAAGATTTGGGGGTTTTGGGTGTAAACCCTAAGGTGAGTTGCTAAAACCGTTTTGTTAAAACTGAGAGCGCATCATCTTGATTGATTTATATATGTCTTGCTTGGGAATGGTATACATGGAATAATTAACCGTATGCTACCTTGTATGAGCTATATTCATAAGATTATATGATGAATGTATGCATGAAAATACGTGTTATTATGTATGCCACGGAATGATGCGAAGGGATTGAATCCCGAGTATGTTGGCTTGTATGAAGTAAATGAAAGTATTGAGACTTGAAATGATGTTTAAATGTTATGGAGCACCGCTAGTCAAAAGGTGGGATGCTATTGGTCACTAGTCAAAAAGTGGACCGGGATGTCACTAGTCAAAAGGTGAGTACCCATGTTTTTTACGCAAACGTAAATTGGACAATGTGGCACTAGTCAAAAGGTGTACACTGTGTCGTTTTTGAAATGAGATTGATTTAAAGTGGCACTAGTCAAAAGGTGTGCACTTTCAAGTTTACACGAGTTCCACTCAGTCTTGGGTGGCACTAGTCAAAAGGTGTGCACCTATGTCCCTCGCCATTCGTGTGGCCGCGAATGTGCCTGGCCTCTGAGGTTGTCTATTTGAGTCTTCGTGGGAGGACGGCAACGGGGTGTCTCGACTCTGAGGTGTAACTTGCTTGGCGAAAGTGGGTCGCTCCCACGGTTTTCAAAGATAAAAGATAAACCGGTTTAACATGTTGCATTTTGTTGTTAATACACCCTTGTATATCTCACATGTCTTAACATGCTTTTACATGTATGATACTTTGTTGATACAACTCACTAGGCTCCTTTAGCCTAACACTTGTTTGGTGTCGATGTGTCTCTCAGGTACTAGGGACGCCACTCCCAAGTAGGTGCCGAGTTTAGAGTGAGCATGGGGGACGTGGGAGAGACCGGTCTTCTAGGACCGCGAGATTGACTGTAGAACGATAACCCTTTCGTAGTCTTCTTCCTAATAGGAACTAGACTAGTTGGTTATTGTACTCCTTTATTTAATTACAAACATTGTAATTGTGCATTACTTTATACCCCATTTTGGGAAGAGCTCACGCTTTGGTGTAATTTGTATTACCACCTTCCGTTAATGAAAGTTTTTGTTGACTCCAAATTTTGGGGTGTTACATTCTAAAGGTCTAGTCATAAGACATTGCGGTCTGTTCGATAACAGCTTAATGAGCTAAATGAGACTCGCGCTTACTGCATCAACTATACATGACTGTTTGGTAGTGGCTTTATGACATAGAAGTTGTCTTATTCAAAGCTTATAGGGAGTTTATGCAGATAGACAAGTTCTTTTTTTTTCAAACGTGTCCCTCCTGACTAAAAAACACGATATTTCCATCAATGAAAAAACCCTCCCAATCTATACAGACATTAATCCAAATAGTCATATTTAGCCATAGATAACTTAATGGAAAATCAACCAAACAACCCCTTAGATTATTTCATTATTTGATCAACCAAATAACCCCTTAAAACAAGAAGTTTGCAGGCTAGCATACCTTAGTTTTGCAGAAACCAATCAAGTGAATGAAGCCATTATAGTTGTTAACGGACACAATGCCGAGAACAATGAGACGGGTTATTCCAATTTGCCAACAATCATTCACAATTTTGAGAAAATTATCGACATCATAGAAAAGTTTGAGGTTCCAACTCAAAACCAATTGGCAATGAGTGGAGTAGCCCAGGACCCTTATAAGCACATTACCAGTTCACTTTGTGTCCGATTCCGATGTGGGACATTGCTCAACATGAGGGACAATCACATCAGCTCCACCATCAACCTGCGAAATGAAATCCCATATTATATAAGAGAAAGCAACTTTGGCAAGAAGAGAGACACTTGCCATCAGAATTTCAAATGTTGCAAACATGGTTCTTTTTGTCGCAAAAGTTTATGCATAAGATAAACTTGGTTCATTGGCCATAATTGCATCCATGCTAGCCTCACTTCTTGATCAGTTATCTGGATTTATCTTATGGTTCACAACATTCAGTGCAGACTAAAAACCCCTATCACTATCTAATTGGGAAGAGATGAATGCAACCTTTGGTTTAGTGTGTAGTTCATGACTTGGATTGATGCATTTACTACTTCCATTTGCTAGAATCCTGGCCTATCACATGGTTGCGTTTAGGTGAATATAATAGCATCATATCTTAAACCTTTAGCACGAAAAGTTGGCTTCTCACGAATCGACCTAAAACATATGTTAATCAAATTTAGCTTGCATGAAACAACTAATGATCACTTATTAACTCAAATTTAGGGGGGAAAATCCAACAAATTTGATCAAAACCTTTACTTTCATAAGCAAAGACCACAATCATCCTCCTAATTAGGTCATCTGACAATGGGTGCAATTGATGCTTGTAGATAGTCATAAAATTAGTAACTAAATCCCAGTAAACAAACACAAATAAATTCATCAAAATTAATGGTTCTGCATATTCTTCCTTCAATTGAAGATCAAAACCAAAAATCATAGGCTAAAAAGTAATATTGCCTCATATTTAAATTGAGATATTCTGAACCGCCATGGTCAAATTTGAGGATTTCAGATGACAAATCAAATTCAATACACCCCAATTTCAGATGATAATTTGAGGATATTCTGAATTGCGATGTTCAGAATGCAATACCACTATGAACTGTCGTGGGGAAGAAGGATTGAGGAAACATTTGTCGACACAGGAGACTACCACGTGGTATGCGAGTGGGAAGAAATAATAGAAGACGCGCACGCCATTGCTTGACTTATTACGCACAAATATAAGCCCTCCTTCAATTTTATAAGATATAGATATAGATATAGATATATAATAATGTTTTTAAATATATTTATAAAAAATTGTAATAACTAATTGATTAAAAATAGTAATTTAACTATTTTTGTAAATTATTAATAAATAATGAATTTCATTCCAATTAAATCTTATAAAGCTAAACACATCAAATATTCCATATCTTTCAAAATCCAAATCTCTTTGAACTATTTCAACAAACCAAAATCCCCCAATAGATTTTTTAAATTGTCTAATAGTGGGTGGTTCTTAAATACATTTGAATTGATAGTCTTTATAACAATCTAAATTGGATTTGGTTAACACAGCATAACATAATAATCCGAATCTTAATATATTTAATATTTGATCGATAATTTTACTTCAATAATTCAAACTACAAACATCAATTGTACACAATTTTCTTGTTAATGAGTTACAGTTTAATATTAAAAAAAGAACAATGATCTATTATGAACCACGTATTAATTAAATCAAGAGGCTCAACAAGATAAGATTACAAATAGCATACGAAGTTTTGTCGAGTCAAATTTATATTTATCAAGTACAAAGACAAGTTAAATTATAGATATCAATATCAAATTATATTGGCCTAATCTGTGGTATGTGTGGTTCCTTTATTTATCCACACACGAGTGGACCAAAATATTTATACACGTTGCTTTTTTTTATTTTGAAGACTTTTTTTGCTAAAGGTTGCCTCAATACTAATGTTGGTGTGATGGAAAACCTTTTTTCAATCAAAATAATCAATCATCAACCAATCAGAAATATTAGATATTGTTGAAAACTTGTTTGAAGAAACGTGGAAACAAAGTGGGAAGCCATCCAGTAATCTATAACACCCCTAAATTCATAATTGAGTAACGTCACATCATTCATCTTAAATATCATTTTACATCGTCAAACACAACTAGAAGGTGTAATTACAAGCATAACGAAAGTTTTAACTTAAAATCATAGAAATCTCTAACATCAGCAAAAGCATATACTCTCATGCTATGTTACATATACTTCAAAATTCATAATTGAAATAAGTTCACCACTAGCGAAAACATAGAAAGGAAACTAGCATACAAAACCTAACTATGTCTCGACTCTTCCCATTGTCCAAACCTCAACCTCTGGCTCCTAAGATGCATACTAGTAGTTATGTAACACCCCAAAATTTGGAGTCAACAAAAACTTTCATTTAACGAAAGGTAGTACATAAAAAGTAACGCCATAGCGCGAGCTCCTCCCAAAACAGGGGTATATGTAGTGCATAATTACAATGTTTGCAATTAAAGAAAGAATTACAATAACCAACTAGTCTAGATCCTATTAGAAAGAAGACTAAAAAAGGGTTATTGTTCTACGGTCAATCTCGCGGTCTTAGAAGACCGGTCTCTCCACGTTCCCCCATGCTCACTCTACTCCCGAAACCTACTTGGGAGCGGCGTCCCTAGTACCTGAGAGACACATCGACACCAAACAAGTGTTAGGCTAAAGAAGCCTAGTGAGTTGTATAAATGACATTATGCATGTAAAGTATGTTAAGGCATGCAAGATATACAATATCATACTAACAACGAAAGTAGCATGTTAAACCGGTTTATTATTATTATCTTCGAAAACAATGGGAGCGACCCATTTCCCCCAACCAATACCCCATCACTCGTTACTTCCAAACACCTCGATGTCCCGAATTTAGCATGGCAAGATCATCCAAGGCCCGCGCACCAAGGAGCCACCCGAGGTGCCGGCGACATAGGTACAAACCCCAAGACTGTTTGGTGTGGAAATATTGCGTTGGTTCGTCCATGTTATTTACATACAAGGCCTCGATACTGAATTTAGCATAGCATTTCGTCCATGTTATATTTATACAAGACCTCGATACTGAATTTAACATAGTATCTCGTCCATGTTATATTTATACAAGACCTCGATACTGAATTTAGCATAGTATCTCGTCCATGTTATTTGCATACAAGACCTCGATACTGAATTTAGCATAACATTTCGTCCATGTTATATTTAAACAAGACCTCGATACTGAATTTAGCATAGCATCATCAACGGAGGTATAACTCGAGGGTCTCAAGCCCTTCACATCATTCCATGGCATATTCCAAATACAAGTATTTATCATGCGTACGTTCATCACATAGCCATAAGAATATAACTCATGCAGGGTAGTACACAACAAACTATTTCATGTATACAATTATCCAAGAAAGTACATAGTTCAATCAAGGTGATGCGCTCTCAGTTTTAACAAAAGGGGTTTAGCAACTCACCTTGGTATTCTTCACAATCAAATGTGGATTAGATAGCTAGATACGTCACAAGATAGCACCTATACAATCATATCATGGTATGCATAAGTAAAACTCCCAAAAACGACTCTTACGGTTCGCAACCGAAACACTAGTCTAGAGCTAGGCTAGACTATCTCAATGACCCCCAAAATCTACCAAACATTATCTAATATAACCCTTAAGGAAAGCCCAAAGCTAAAACTCAAAAAGGATTGCAAACGAAAAACTTCAAAATGGAGACAGAGACTTGCGCGACCTCACCCCGCGACCTCAGGTCGCGGGCCAGGTCGCGGGACCCAACTGGGTCTTCTTCCTCGCGATTTTCTTCCAAAAACTTTAACCCAACTCAACCAAAACTCAATATCGACCCCCAAAACATCCCACGAATGATTATGATCGATCCTATGATGATATAACATGATAAACTAACAACAAAACTCGAAAACACCCCATGGATCGTCGAGATCCACGGTTTTCCCCAAATACAAACCCTAGCTAGGTGATTTAGATGAACACTTAAATAAATAAGAAACCGAACTCTAGATTAGTTCTTTAACTTTCATCACGTGAACAGGATTTATACTTAAAGCTTGAATGAAGCTTACCCTCTCGGATCCTGAATTAAAACCCTAGAATGGAGAAATCCCTAAAAATGGTGGTGAGATGGTTGGAGAAGATGAAGCCATAGAAATCTCCACCTTCCAAACTAGTAGATCTAGCCTCCAACACCTTCCAAAGCATATAAACCACCTAAAACAACACCAAATCTAAGGCAAGTATGGAGGAAAAGGTTTGTTGGGTTATTTCGGATAGCAGAAGTATCGGGTTGAAGAAAAGCTTTAAGTCTGATTATGTCTGCTGAAGAAAGTTATTACTGCTTGGAGGAAGGGATGTTAATACTGCAGTAGTGATGAATACAAGGGAAGACTTAATGCTGCTATCGCTTATTAATGCTGCTGAAAGAAGAATTAGAAGTAGTAATGGTTATTACTGTTTTAGAAGTTATAACTGCTTCTTATTATTACTGCTAGTTGATTACTGCTGCTAGTCAGTTTAATAGTTGTAGTTAATGCTTCTCTCTGTTAATGCTGCTTCTAATGAGACGATAAGGATGATAATCTGTTTGTTACGATAAGGAAAAGATTCCGAATATCTTGGAATTTGTTTAGCAGATTTGTTTTCCTTTATGCTTATCTTGTAATCTGTATTTATAGTTGATTTAGAATAGATTACTAGATATCTTTTGTTTTTGAGAGAAAATTAGAACCTCAAGAATTTTTCCTAGCAATAGAGAAGTATTGCTCGTCTACTAGAGATCTGTTCTTGTAGATTGAGGTTTTGTGAGTAAGTTTGTAATTGAAAGTATTGAAGTAAAGCAAGTTTTCAGTTCATTGTTTTGATTCCAATTAAAGTTTTATTCCGCAATACTTTAATTTGTTTTCTGAGTGTTTGTTTCTTGTTGAGAAATCGATCCTGACAAGTGGTATCAGAGCCATAAACTCAGAATCTGAATTCAAACATGGACTCTCAAGAAGGTGTTTTTGCAAATAAAGTTCCCATGCTCAAACCAAACGAGTTTGACATGTGGAAAATTCGAATCAGGCAACACATGTTGCTTATAGACTATTCCATGTGGGATGTCATTGAGAATGGCCCTGCAGAAAGAAAAGCTGGAGAAGATGGAGTTGTACCTCCACCAAGGACTGATGCAGAAAGAAAAGCAAGGCAGATTGAGATGAAGGCACTAAGTACTTTACTTTTTGCTATTCCAAATGAATATCAGCATCAATTCATGAATTGTGAAAATGCCAAAGTTCTTTGGCAAGCACTGGAGAGAAGGTTTGCAGGATCCAAAAGCACCAAAAGAAACCAAAAAGCAATTCTCAGACAACAATATGAGAACTTTATGTCTACAAAGAATGAGACTATGACTCAGACCTTTGATAGATATAATAAACTCATAAGAGAATTGGTCACTGTTGGAGTGAAGATTGATAATGATGACATCAACAGGAAATTCCTTAGGTCACTGGGAGAAGAATGGACCATGTACACTGTGTCTCTAAGATAGAGTGAAGATCTGGAGGATAAAGAGTTGGATGATCTTTATAATGATCTCAGAGTGTTTGAAGCTGAAGTGGAGGCAAAAAGAAAGCCTATTGGATACTCTCATAACACTGCTCTTTTGTCCAATGAGTCATCTCAATTCAATGACTCAAATTCTCACAATTCTGGTGCTAGTGAATCATTTAATGCTGCAAAACCTAATTCTGGAGTTGATCAAACTCTTGAAGCTTTTCTTGCCAGCCATGTCAAGACTTCATTAATCAATGAAGATCTTGAACAAATCAGTCCAGATGATTTGGAAGAGATGGACATAAAATGGCAAATGGCCATGCTTACCATGAGGATAAAGAGATTCATCAAGAGGACTGGAAGGAACAATTTTGGCATGAAGAGGGAAGATGGAGCAGGATTTGATAAGTCAAAAGTAAGATGCTATAAGTGCAATGATCTTGGTCATTTTGCAAGAGAATGCAAGGGGAATGTTCCACAGCATAACCATCAGCACAAGTTCAACAAGAATTCAAGTGGAAGTTCTTCACAAGCCTTGGTTTCACAAGAAGGGTTTGGTTTTGATTGGAGTGATCAGGCAGATGAAGCTGTTCAAAATCAAGCTCTTATGGCAGAAATCAAAGAATCATCATCATCAGAGATACCAAGTGAGGTAATTTCTAAACTTTGTTCAAAATCTTGTATTGATACTGTTCAGAAGTACAGGGATCACAATCAAAGTATGTGTGACAGTATCAAAAAGCTTGAGCAGTTTAGGAGAGAGTCCAATGAGGTCATAGGAAGTTTGGAGGATCAAATCAAAGCTTATCAAGCAAATGAACTCCAATTTGAATATGATCAAAACTATTTGAAATGGGAGAAGAAGGAATATGAGCTTAAGTTGTCCAAATGTAGATCTGAATTAGAAAAGGTCAGAGTTGAGTTAGAACAGTCCAAATCTGATCTTGAGAAATTCTCTAAAGCCTCAAAGGTTATGGATGAAATTCTGAAGGCTCAGATTAATGATGACCTTAAAACAGGAATAAGGTATCATACTACACCACCACCCTATAACAATAATTACATTCCTCCAAAGTCTAACTTTGCTGATAGACTTGACACTGAGGAACTGAAACCAGGACTAACTGAAGTAGATCCTGTAGAGGGAGAAGTTGAGGACTTAGGAGGAGAAGGAGAATATAGGAAGAAAGAAATAAAAGAATCTGTCCCTGATGATAACCACATTCTAACAAATGAGAATGGTGGTAGACCTTTTGTTGAGAGCAATAAAGTAGTAAAGGAGAAGGGAAAGAGTAAGATAGATGCACAATCCTCTGAATGTGATCCTAGTTCATCTAAACAGTCTCAATATAAAAGAGGAAATCAAAGAAATTGGAACAACCAATGGGCTAAAAGCCATGGTATTGATCTCAGCAAAATTAACAGACCAAAGCCATGTTTTATTTGTTGTAAAATCAACCACTTAGCTAAAGATTGTTATTTTAATCCAATCAATCATAGACATTCTTTTCAAAACTACAAGTCATCTATGATTGTAAGGAAAAAGCAACAGTTTCAGGCAAAGAAGGTTGAATTTATCAACAAGAAAGTTGTTTCAAATCAGAACAGAAAGTTTCAATCAAATGAAAAAGTTCTAAAGAAAAAGGTTGAAACTAAATCTGTAAAGATGACTGCCAAATGGGTACCAAAAGCAGTGGTACACAATACTCCTGCTACTTCTGATAAAAGCAGTAATAACAGTGAAAGCAATAAGAAAATTACTACTGCAAGCTGCAGTAGTACGCCAGTTAATACTGCTTCAAGCAGTAATAAGAACAATGCTACTCCAGTTATTGCTGCTTCTACCCCTGAAAAGAAAAAGCCCTACATTGTCACAAAATACTCAAGTCATGAAATTCCAAGTAAGGACTATATGCTGAAACTCAACAGATTGGCTGAGTTTAAGTATGTAAATGATAAAGGTGAACCCAAGACCATATTGGCTTGGGTTCCCTCAAGACACTGATAAGTTTGACTTCATGTGCAGGGCAACCAAGGAAAGGGAAAGAATCTGTGGCATGTAGACAGTGGTTGCTCAAGGCACATGACAGGCATCATGTCTCTACTTGAAAACTTTAAACAGTTCAATGGTGGACATGTTGCCTTTGGTGACAATCCAAATGGAGGAAAGGTAAGTGGGAAAGGTAATATCTCCAAAGGAAAGATGACCTTTGAAGATGTGTACTATGTTGAGCAACTAAAATACAACCTGTTAAGTGTATCACAGGTTTGTGACAAGAAACATAGTATATTGTTCAATGATGAAGAGTGCATGATACTTTCACCTGAGTTCAAAATAGTTGATGAAAATATGATACTTTTGAGAGCTCCCAGAAAGGACAATGTTTACTGTTTGGACTTGGAGGATGTTTCTTCTAAATCATCCTTAAACTGTCTTTTGTCAAAAGCTTCTTTGAGTGAATCATCCTTATGGCACAGAAGGATGTGTCACATGAATTTCAAAAATATGAACAAATTGGTCAAAGGTAATTTAGTTAGAGGATTACCTACAAAAGAGTTTTCATGTGATGATCACTGTGTTTCATGTCTAAAAGGCAAACAACACAAATCCACTCACAAGTCCAAAGAAGTAAACACAATCTCTACTCCTTTACAGCTTTTACATATGGATTTGTTTGGCCCTACAAATGTGATGAGTATAGGCAAGAAATCATATTGTTTGGTCATTGTTGATGATTACTCAAGATTTACTTGGGTATTCTTTCTAAGAACAAAGGATGAGACAAGTGGACTGATCAAACCCTTTGTACTTAGAGTAGAAAACAAGACAAATCTGAAAGTAAAAGTCATCAGATCAGACAATGGTTCAGAATTTAAGAATGCTGGTTTGAATTTGTTTTGTGAATCAAAAGGAATTGAGAGACAATATAGTGCTCCTAGAACTCCTCAGCAAAATGGTGTTGCAGAAAGGAGGAATAGAACACTTATTGAAGCTGCAAGAACCATGTTAGTTGATTCAAAACTACCTGTTACTTTTTGGGCAGAAGCAATAAATACTGCATGCTATGTTCAAAACAGGGTTCTTGTAGTTAAGTCAAAAGGAAAAACCCCATATGAACTCTTTGAGAAAAAGAAACCTTTTATAGGATTCTTAGTACCTTTTGGGTGTCCTTGTACTATTCTCAATACCAAATCTCAACTAGGCAAATTTGACAGCAAATCAGATGATGGTTTTTTTGTTGGATACTCATCACAAAGTAAGGCGCTTGGAGTATTTAATAGCTCTTCTAGAATTATTGAAGAAAGTGACAATGTCAAATGTAATGAGCACACTCCAAATGTACCTGGAACTGGTCCAAATTGGTTATTTGACATTGATTCACTTACTAACTCTTTGAATATGAGCTATGCAGTTGAAACAGGGTCAAATGCAGATAAGTCAAAGGAGCCTGAGACACCTTTTGTCATGTTTCCTATGCCAACTGTGGATCCTATTGAATTCTGTTGTGCAGACAAGGTAGCAGAGTCAGAAAAGGACAGTGATGAGACTGCAGACACAAGTGAGACTAGAGAAAGTCAGATTCAGGAGGACAGTCACTCTGAGGAGAACATCACTCTCATTGATCCAGTGACACTTCAAGAAGAGGATGCAGATGGCTCACAGTCTTCAGATATGAGTATCATAGATCCTCTACTCTCTCATCAAGAGGGATATCTTGATAATCCACATTCTTCAGAATTGACTCTCTCAAATCAGCCTGAACCCCACAACAATATGATTGATTCCTCTGTTGTCAATGAAGAAGGTGATGCATATGAATCCAATTTAGGAGTAAACCTTCCAGAAGAACCTCTACATCTTACCAGGACTCAAAAGAATCATCCATCCAGTCTGGTGATTGGGGACATTCAATCTCCAATGATCACAAGAAAACAGTGTAAAGATCTGGGTTTTCAGAATCCACATTCAGCAATGTTTTCTTGTTTTCTCTCTCAGTCTGAACCAAAGAAGGTTTTTGATGCAATGAAAGATCCAAGTTGGATAGAGGCTATGCAAGAAGAATTGCTTCAGTTTGTGCTCCAGCACGTATGGGATCTAACTGATCTACCTAAGGGTCATAGGGCAATTGGCACAAGATGGATCTTTAGAAACAAGAAGGATGAGAGAGGTATTGTGATCAAAAACAAAGCAAGGCTGGTTGCACAGGGATACACTTAGGAGGAAGGAATTGACTATGATGATGTTCTTGCACCTGTGGCAAGAATTGAAGCCATAAGACTGTTCCTAGCCTTTGCCTCATACAAAAGGTTTAAGGTGTATCAAATGGATGTAAAGAGTGCATTCCTGTATGGAAAGATTGAAGAGGAGGTGTATGTGTGTCAGCCTCCTGGTTTTGAAGATCCAAAGTTTCCAGACAAAGTCTACAAGCTTAGGAAGGCATTGTATGGTTTGCATCAGGCACCAAGAGCATGGTATGACACTCTGTCTACCTATCTCTTGGAAAATCAGTTTGAAAGGGGAGTGATAGACAAGACACTATTCATCAAGAAGAAGGGATCAGATCTGTTGCTGGTACAGATCTATGTGGATGATATTATTTTTGGTTCCACTAAGGAGGAGATGTGCAAAGAGTTTGAAGATCTAATGCACAAGAGATTCAAAATGAGCTCAATGGGGGAATTGACATTCTTTCTAGGTCTGCAAGTTAAGCAGAAGAATGATGGACTTCTTATAAACCAGTCCAAATATGTCAAGGATATGCTCACAAAATTTGGCTTTCTGGATGCCAAATCAGCCTCAACACCAATGGAGACTCATAAGCAACTGACAGCTGATGTTGAGGGGGAGGAAGTAGATGTGCATCAATACAGATCTATGATTGGGTCTCTCATGTATTTAACAGCTTCAAGACCAGACATCATGTTTGCAGTATGTGTATGTGCAAGATTTCAAGTAAGGCCAAAGGAGTCTCATCTTCAAGCAGTCAAGAGAATTTTTAGATACTTGAAGGGACAACCCAGATTGGGTCTGTGGTACCCCTATGAATCTCCTTTTGAGCTCTTGGCCTATACAGATAGTGACTATGGAGGTGCAAGCTTGGATAGAAAATCCACTTCAGGAGGATGTCAGTTTCTGGGTGCAAGACTTGTGTCATGGCAGTGTAAAAAGCAAACCACTGTTTCAACATCCACAGCAGAAGCAGAATATGTAGCAGCTGCACAATGCTGCTCTCAGGTATTATGGATCCAAAATCAGATGTTGGACTATGGTATGACTTTTCTTAACACTCCTGTGTACATTGATAATAACAGTGCCATAAGCATTGTAAATAATCCTGTCAAGCACTCTAAAACCAAGCACATAGAAATCAAGTACCATTTCATTAGGGACTCAAATGAAAAGAAACTCATTCAAGTGTTGAAAGTGCACACTGATTATCAATATGCTGATCTCTTCACAAAAGCATTTGATGTGGGAAGATTCAAATTTTTGATCACTAGTGTTGGCATGATCAATTATGAATAATGTTTCTTTATCTGGTAGTTGTCACTTTCTTTGTAACTTCTTGCACTTTATGTGTATGCCTCAAGGTGTGTGTGATGTGTTTCTCTAGTGCTTTCAGTGGTCCAGGTGTAAAACGAGTCATTACTACTTCTGGAAGTGACAATCGGACGTTACTACTGCTGGAAGTGACAATCGGACGTTACTACTGCTGGAAGTGACAATCGGACGTTACTACTGCTGGAAGTGACAATCGGACATTACTACTGCTGGAAGTGACATACGCAAGTTATTACTGCAGGAAGTAGCATTCGCAAGTTATTACTGCAGGAGGTGGCATTCAGACATTATTACTGCTACTCAAGCACATAGGGATTTTTGATACCTTTCAAGGGTTTCTCATTATTACTTCTCCAATTGTTATTGCTGCTATTTCTTTATTGCTGCTTTTAACTAACTTGGAAATGTATAAATAGCCCTCTCATCACCGCCTTTTTCACAACGGCTATTTTCAAAACCCTAACTCCGAAATCCCTTGGTATTCTCAGGCGATTTCTTGCGATTTTGTGAAATTCTGCTAAGTTCAATCGATTGTGTACTTTCTTGCATCATATTCGAGTATTCTAACCTTGGTTTCTTATCATGGATGATCTGCAATTCAACGACGAGCACAACAAGGTTGGCTTTCTATCAAAAGGGAAGAAATCTGAGGGTTTCAATGATATTGTGGATTTTCTTCAAGCATCCACAATTGCTCATGCTATACTGGTCAATCCAAAGATCTACATCATTCATCAGAAGGATTTTTGGAGGAATGCTCGCGTAGAAACCCTCAACAACACCAAGGTTATTCAAACAACTGTAAGTGACAGGCACTTGACAGTCTCAGAATCCACAATTCGAAGGTGTTTACACCTTGATGATGAAGGAGGTGAGACCTCTATTCCTACCTCTGACATTTTTCCTGCTTTGGCCCAAATGGGATATGAAGGCTCCCTTAAGTCTTTGAAAATAAAGAAAAAGTTCTTTGGCCATCAATGGAAGTTTCTTGTTCATATCCTTATACACTGTTTTTCTAAGAAATCTTCTGGATGGGATGAGTTTGGAAGCACTATTGCATCTGCATTAGTTTGTTTGGCTACATCCAGAAGATTCAATTTTTCAAACATGATTTTTGAAAATCTTGTGGCAAATCTGGATCCAAAATCTACATCCAAATCTTTTTACATGTATCCAAGATTTGTTCAAGAAGTGATTAACCTGGAATTGCCGGATGTACCTGCCACTGGTCAGACCTATAACAGGAATGACCCTTCTTTCAAGATGTTTTCTAACATGAAGAGAAGTGGCACTTCAGTTTTCACCCCATTGTTCCCTACAATGATGGGAGTGATTCCACCCACAGGTGAGGCATCAGGCTTGCAGCCTACCCATTCAAGCACACCCCCTGATGACCTACCCACACCTACCACCTCAAATGTCCCTCAGTCCCCTGTTCATAAGACCCCCTCCCCTGCACTGAAAGTATATAACAGAAAGATCAAAAGAGCTCCTTCCTCTTTTGAGTCTACTCACCCTCAACCTAAGAGCCCTCTTGTGGAGCACTCTCCACTTGAGTTTATCCAAAGGGAAACCACAGGAGTGTCCCCCAACTCCAATGCTAAGGAGGTGCCCTCTGAGGAGATGTCAGGGCATGTGGATGGTGTGGCTCACACTACTGGTGTTGCACAAGGTGTACATCAGGACAGTGTGAACATCAATAAGACCCCCTCCACGGCAACTCTGAATGAGAAATCATTTGGAGGACCCAGGTGCCAAGAAACCATGGGAGTAGATAGTGTTTCAACCAGGTTGAAAACTGCTACTAAAATTCCCAAAGATCTAGCAAAGAAGGGTTCAACTTCTAAAGCTGGTGAGGGTAGTTTTTCACATGATGAATTGATGGTTGCATTGGCTGCAATAGCCAAAGACTTGAAGAACCATGATGCTCAATTCCAAGATCATGCCTCCAAGCATGAGGAGACTGCAATCAGGATGGAGATTTTAGAGAAGATGGTCAAAACTCAGAATCAACTGGTTTCTGATTTATCCAAGAAGTGTCAAGCTCAGGGTGCAAAGGTTGCTGTGCAGAACATGCAAATTTCAGCCTTACAGAGGAGGTATGCTACTCTAGCTGCCTTCACAAAGGGGGAGAAGGTAAAGGCTAAGGGGGAGTTGAAGGTGAAATCTGAGGTTGTGAAAGCAGCAGTTTCAAAGGATGAAAAGAAGAAGGATGATGAAGTTAAAGAAAAAGAACCCACTGTGAATGTTGAAGAAAGGGTTGCTGCTGAAACACCACTACCAAAGGCTACTCCTAAGGTGATTCCAACCAAGGGAATAGTGATTAAAGAGAAAGCTGAAGTGAAGAAGGATGAAAAGAAGAAGAGTGATCCAAAAGACAAGGGAAAGGGTATTATGATAGAAGAGCCTAAGAAGAAAATACCAAAACATATTCCCAAGGAGATTGCTGAGGAAATGTCACTAAGAAAGATAGTCTCAATGATGACTGAAGATGAGCTAGAAAAGGCAAGGAAGGAGGCTGCTGAACAGGAAGCATCACTGGAATTGGCAAAGAAGCTGCAACAGGAAGAAGATCAAGCTGCAAAGAAATCAATTGTACCAAAGTCAAAAACAAAGAAAAGGAAGGCTGCACTAAAGAAGGTTACAAGAAGAACAAAGCAAGTGTCAAAGGCTGAAGAAAGGAAAAGCAGAATCAAATTCCTTGTGAATGCTGTTGGTGGAACTGAAAGTATGTATGCTGGGTGGTCTGATGAGAAAGTTGAGGAAAGGTACAATCTGGAAAGAGATGCCATGCAGAAGAAGAAAGAAGAAGAAAAAGTAGTGGAAGAGGAAGAAGAAGAGATGCCTGTGATACAAAGAAGGAGCAAAAGAAAACATGATGTGGCTGTGATAAGTGAGTCTGAGAATGAGAAGGAAGCTGAAGAGAAAAAGGAGCAAGAACAAGAGAAGGAGACTGAAAAAGAGAAAGAAGATGAGGAAGAGAGACTAAAGGAGAAAGCTGCTAAGAGGAAGAAATCAATTGCTCAGAAGAAGTCTGCTAAGAAAGCTAAGTTGGTGCATGACTCAGCAGGATCTGAAATTATAGACTGGGATTCACAAGGGAAGGGTGAACAGATGTCTTGGGTAATTGAAAGCAAAGGAGGAAAGTTGGACACTCACAGAAGCACATATCGCTTGTTTTCAAGACTGAGTATAGTTGATTTGAAGAAAATGTATGAAATTGGATGTGTGAAGGATCCTAAAGGAAGAACAGAGATTGTTCAATTGATAGAAGATCTGAAAGTGATGTTTGCCTTTGAAAAATCAAGAGATGATTACAGGAAGAAAGAATCTCAGATGACTTGTGAGGCCTTTGGAGGAGTTGGAGCAACGGCTTGGAGCACCTTCAAGAGAAACAGAGTGGTTTCAATCAGCTTTAAAACAAGACAGTGCTACTTTTTATTGGATAAAAGGTATGACTTTGATCACAGGTTGTGCACAAGTCTACTTGATATTGGGAAAAAGAAGTCTAGTCTGTCTGATCTTGACAAGGAGTTCATGGAGAGAATTAATCAGAGGATTATGCAATTTGATGATGACTTTGATCCAGAGGAGATTGGTAAAGATGATGGAGGTGAAAAGAGAGTGAAGGAATGGTTTGTTAGAGAGTTGAGTGGCTCACTGTACTATAAAGTCATTTGGGAAGATGGAAAAGCAAGCTGGGGAGGAATTCTAGCTGATATACTGAAGGTGTGCACAAGGGAGAATCTCAGAGAGATGTTTGAGATTGGTATGCAGCTGTATGAAAACTTTTTGGAGGATGATAGTGATGAACCAATCATTTCAAAGATCAAAAGTGCTTTAGAAGGTCTGTGTTGGTTGTTTAAGCCTTCAAGAGTACAAACCCTTATGAACCAACCATGTGAGACAGTTAATGAATGGAGACTATTTGCAAAATGTGGTGTATATTCATTAACTATCAATGGTGTGGTAAAGGAATACTATTTTGTAGATGGTGATCAAACTCATAATGATCAAAGGCTACGGGGAATGGAGAGAGTGAAGCTTGCTGGTCATGAAAATTCTGCTATGGGAACAGAGTTAGTTTTAAAATTTCTTCAACAATGGCAGAACTTAAATGTTCAGGGATGAACACTTAAGTAGGGGGAGTTTGTTGGGTTATTTCGGATAGCAGAAGTATCGGGTTGAAGAAAAGCTTTAAGTCTGATTATGTCTGCTGAAGAAAGTTATTACTGCTTGGAGGAAGGGATGTTAATACTGCAGTAGTGATGAATACAAGGGAAGACTTAATGCTGCTATCGCTTATTAATGCTGCTGAAAGAAGAATTAGAAGTAGTAATGGTTATTACTGTTTTAGAAGTTATAACTGCTTCTTATTATTACTGCTAGTTGATTACTGCTGCTAGTCAGTTTAATAGTTGTAGTTAATGCTTCTCTCTGTTAATGCTGCTTCTAATGAGACGATAAGGATGATAATCTGTTTGTTACGATAAGGAAAAGATTCCGAATATCTTGGAATTTGTTTAGCAGATTTGTTTTCCTTTATGCTTATCTTGTAATCTGTATTTATAGTTGATTTAGAATAGATTACTAGATATCTTTTGTTTTTGAGAGAAAATTAGAACCTCAAGAATTTTTCCTAGCAATAGAGAAGTATTGCTCGTCTACTAGAGATCTGTTCTTGTAGATTGAGGTTTTGTGAGTAAGTTTGTAATTGAAAGTATTGAAGTAAAGCAAGTTTTCAGTTCATTGTTTTGATTCCAATTAAAGTTTTATTCCGCAATACTTTAATTTGTTTTCTGAGTGTTTGTTTCTTGTTGAGAAATCGATCCTGACAAGGTTGGAAGGTGAAAAACCCCCAAATCGAAGCTTAAACTCGAAGGAGATGAAGGGATTACTTACACCAACGTTTAGAACCACCAAATACTTGAAATCCATTGATGTAGTCTTAAAAAGTTCGAAAAATCGAGAAGAACGCAAAAAGAATCGAGAGAAACGGAGTTGAAATGAGGAAGTTATGCTCAAATGAAAAAGAAGGGTATTTAACCCGTTTTCTGACCTGACACTGCTCGCGGCGCGAGGATGCTCCAGCAGCCAACTCCGAAAACTGTTTTGGTCATAAGTCATAACTTCTTCGTTATAGCTCCGAATTTAGCATGGCAAGATCATCCAAGGCCCGCGCACCAAGGAGCCACCCGAGGTGCCGGCGACATAGGTACAAACCCCAAGACTGTTTGGTGTGGAAATATTGCGTTGGTTCGTCCATGTTATTTACATACAAGGCCTCGATACTGAATTTAGCATAGCATTTCGTCCATGTTATATTTATACAAGACCTCGATACTGAATTTAACATAGTATCTCGTCCATGTTATATTTATACAAGACCTCGATACTGAATTTAGCATAGTATCTCGTCCATGTTATTTGCATACAAGACCTCGATACTGAATTTAGCATAACATTTCGTCCATGTTATATTTAAACAAGACCTCGATACTGAATTTAGCATAGCATCATCAACGGAGGTATAACTCGAGGGTCTCAAGCCCTTCACATCATTCCATGGCATATTCCAAATACAAGTATTTATCATGCGTACGTTCATCACATAGCCATAAGAATATAACTCATGCAGGGTAGTACACAACAAACTATTTCATGTATACAATTATCCAAGAAAGTACATAGTTCAATCAAGGTGATGCGCTCTCAGTTTTAACAAAAGGGGTTTAGCAACTCACCTTGGTATTCTTCACAATCAAATGTGGATTAGATAGCTAGATACGTCACAAGATAGCACCTATACAATCATATCATGGTATGCATAAGTAAAACTCCCAAAAACGACTCTTACGGTTCGCAACCGAAACACTAGTCTAGAGCTAGGCTAGACTATCTCAATGACCCCCAAAATCTACCAAACATTATCTAATATAACCCTTAAGGAAAGCCCAAAGCTAAAACTCAAAAAGGATTGCAAACGAAAAACTTCAAAATGGAGACAGAGACTTGCGCGACCTCACCCCGCGACCTCAGGTCGCGGGCCAGGTCGCGGGACCCAACTGGGTCTTCTTCCTCGCGATTTTCTTCCAAAAACTTTAACCCAACTCAACCAAAACTCAATATCGACCCCCAAAACATCCCACGAATGATTATGATCGATCCTATGATGATATAACATGATAAACTAACAACAAAACTCGAAAACACCCCATGGATCGTCGAGATCCACGGTTTTCCCCAAATACAAACCCTAGCTAGGTGATTTAGATGAACACTTAAATAAATAAGAAACCGAACTCTAGATTAGTTCTTTAACTTTCATCACGTGAACAGGATTTATACTTAAAGCTTGAATGAAGCTTACCCTCTCGGATCCTGAATTAAAACCCTAGAATGGAGAAATCCCTAAAAATGGTGGTGAGATGGTTGGAGAAGATGAAGCCATAGAAATCTCCACCTTCCAAACTAGTAGATCTAGCCTCCAACACCTTCCAAAGCATATAAACCACCTAAAACAACACCAAATCTAAGGCAAGTATGGAGGAAAAGGTTTGTTGGGTTATTTCGGATAGCAGAAGTATCGGGTTGAAGAAAAGCTTTAAGTCTGATTATGTCTGCTGAAGAAAGTTATTACTGCTTGGAGGAAGGGATGTTAATACTGCAGTAGTGATGAATACAAGGGAAGACTTAATGCTGCTATCGCTTATTAATGCTGCTGAAAGAAGAATTAGAAGTAGTAATGGTTATTACTGTTTTAGAAGTTATAACTGCTTCTTATTATTACTGCTAGTTGATTACTGCTGCTAGTCAGTTTAATAGTTGTAGTTAATGCTTCTCTCTGTTAATGCTGCTTCTAATGAGACGATAAGGATGATAATCTGTTTGTTACGATAAGGAAAAGATTCCGAATATCTTGGAATTTGTTTAGCAGATTTGTTTTCCTTTATGCTTATCTTGTAATCTGTATTTATAGTTGATTTAGAATAGATTACTAGATATCTTTTGTTTTTGAGAGAAAATTAGAACCTCAAGAATTTTTCCTAGCAATAGAGAAGTATTGCTCGTCTACTAGAGATCTGTTCTTGTAGATTGAGGTTTTGTGAGTAAGTTTGTAATTGAAAGTATTGAAGTAAAGCAAGTTTTCAGTTCATTGTTTTGATTCCAATTAAAGTTTTATTCCGCAATACTTTAATTTGTTTTCTGAGTGTTTGTTTCTTGTTGAGAAATCGATCCTGACAAGGTTGGAAGGTGAAAAACCCCCAAATCGAAGCTTAAACTCGAAGGAGATGAAGGGATTACTTACACCAACGTTTAGAACCACCAAATACTTGAAATCCATTGATGTAGTCTTAAAAAGTTCGAAAAATCGAGAAGAACGCAAAAAGAATCGAGAGAAACGGAGTTGAAATGAGGAAGTTATGCTCAAATGAAAAAGAAGGGTATTTAACCCGTTTTCTGACCTGACACTGCTCGCGGCGCGAGGATGCTCCAGCAGCCAACTCCGAAAACTGTTTTGGTCATAAGTCATAACTTCTTCGTTATAGCTCCGATTTCGATTCCGGAAGAACCGTTGGATTCGTATTTCAATTTCCCATCCAATAAGACTATAAAATCTAGGTTTTGATCAAAAATCCTATTTTTCACATTTATCCCAAAAGGCCAGTTTCCGAAAATTACGGGTGTTACAATCCTCCCCACCCAAATAAAATTTCGTCCCCGAAATTTCTAATCTTTTTCCGAACTACAAAGACAACTTCGCTCAATCACTTCCCAAAATTAGACGACCATGCTCTCTCTATACCAGTCGGTTAAACCAACACTAGTCTCAATTATGTACCCAAAGAAAGCACCGATATAACCTTCTAACTTAAGGGTAACTCATCAAAACATCACAAGTCACTACTTTACGCCTATCCTTCGAAACATGACTCGTTTATGAAGATAATATCACTAGAATACGCAACCTTAGCTCTTTGTACAATTTAACCAAACCAGGTCGACTAAATTCTATGGTTCAAGGTACCATACATCATTTGCCTCCTATTAAATTCGATCACTCGACTAAGAGCCACTTCACTACCAAAGAATGTCTCCACACTCTCACTAACGGTGTCTAGCCGTCGTCATTAATTCTCAAAGAAACTCAAAATTTCCGTCCACTCGCCTATGAATTCCATAAGGAAGGTAGGTTTCTTCACTTAGCAAATCGCTAATTTCTACTAATCCATAAATTTCCACATTCGCACTATCATAGCTCTTCTAATTGTCCAATCACCCACGCAATTCTAACCTTGCCTTAGGTGACTTAATCTTGAATTTCTAAGTACGAACTCCTCATAAATCAATTATAAGCGACGTTTCCAAGATCATTTTACACTCTTAAAAGGCTTCTCTCTCTATGGCAATTTAACATATTGGTATCTTGCACCTCTCACACGGCATGCAATGCCCTTAGCAAATCACAACATCACCATTCTTGTACTAATGATAACGTTTTCTCGATTCTTAGCTACACAATTCAGCTATTAGCCCACTCACGCAATCACCATCCTACTATGTCCTCTATAATCACAATTTGGAAAGCCACTTAGTACACACAACCATTATTGTTTCTTCTAAACCACTCATAACAAGTTAGTATCGCCTTACGAAGACCTCCAAAACATGGTCACTTAATCCACCCGAACAAGTCATCGTTCTAGCCGATTCGCTACAATCTCTAGAAACATGCTCCAATAACCTATAGGACTTCTCTTTGTAATAGCCGGTATGCACATCGTACATCCACTTAGGTGGTGCTAACCTCTTTCCCCATACTTAGACCTGTCCACTTAACAATGTCTTTACCTAGTTAATAACATATTTCCTTCTAGATGAGGGTCTCCCATCGGACCACCCTTCTGCTCGTGATCATGGGCAACACGGTGCTCCTCAACAACACTCTCGTAAGAGAGATACGAAACCAAATCCCTATGTAATATAGTTTCGACCCACATCGGGCACAACACAAATCCGTCCAACCTTCTAAGTGTTACTCCACTACATAATAGCACGTTCATAAAATATAAAACCAAATTAATTCATGTAACACATTGGAGGATAACATGCAATCAGTCCGCACATGGGCATCGACCTTCAACCACAATTTTAGTACATCAAGAAATTCGATAACTCCAAAATTATGCATGGCAACATTTATCGAAGCACGCAATGGATACAAGCACACATGTATTTTACACAAAAGACTTGACAACTACGACATGACCCGTATTCTCGGAAAGAGTGAAGGTATGTAGAATGCATAACTTATACCATATTAATCGTACAACACTTCAACCCACAAAGCTCTAAGTGCTTGCTATGACCCCCAACTAGTCTTACCAAGAGAGAACTAATTTCGTGCCAAACACCTATGAGTCGCACTCCTAGAGCTCAACAATATTTGGGGCTACTTAACGAAAACCCAACTCGAATTTGCACGCTTAAGGCTACTCATCGAAAACCAACCCTCATAACAAGAGGTCCATAATATGACTGTCAACCATGGTAGACCTCTCAGGTCTAGCCCTCTTAGTGACCACTAACCAGCTAACCGTCATGCGACACGGTTCCCAACAAAATCTTGCTACACCTAGTAGTCCCAACAACCACGACTGACTTAAGTGTGAAAGCGTCAAATGCAACAATGTCTTAAAGCTCATCGCCGTGCGATTAATAATCCAAGCTTACCACTTCGTTATCTTAGGACCCAAAGCTCTTAACTGAGCTATTTAAAATCGAAGCTTATAACCAAACTTTTAAAATTCAAAGCTCGTAACCGAGCTGTTTAGAAATCAAAGCTCATAATCGAGATATTTTAGAAATCAAATTCATAACCGAGCCATTTAAAATCAAAGCTCATAATTGAGCTATTTTAGGAATCATGACTTGTTCCCCAAGTTCTTATAGTCAAAACTGAGCAATAGCTCTAAACTCAATAGACCCAAAATTGACGGTCTTAAAATAATTTTATTTAGTTCACTCCATTAGTGTGGATGTAACCTACGAAGTCATTTGACCCAAAATCCCAACACAGTTTAACAAAATAGTTACCCAAGTGGGTTCACACCTTTATAAATCTCGTTGAAGCGGTAAATTAAGTAAGACTGTATTTGTAATCATTGTAATTCAAGTCATCTCAAGATCTCATATACGGTTATTTTATTAAAGTTCATTCGATAAACGCACCCGGTAACAAACTCGACAACCGTTTGATTAGAGATAACTTTATGGAACACTCAACGTTTTGGAAAACATTGTTTTGGCACACACGCCATTTTGCAAAACAATTTGGAAATATTCACGTGACAAGGCGGCCACAACTAAGTTGGTAGACTACCTATTCGCCAAAGATAACCACTTACACTCCTCCTACATTACCATCGGTGTTTCACAATCATCTAAGTGATCTCATATAAGGTGCAAGTCCTTTATATCGTACTAGATAACACCATCCAAGTGTTACATTGATAGACTCCTATTTTAGACTGGATGTTAGACTTCTATTCTCGGTATTGCTTAAGGTATCTCCACAAGTTCTTACCCCCATACTATTCAAGGTATTGGCTTTTCTTAACTATCCTCTCGAACTCTTGTCGGTTACGAGTCGACCTATCACATCTTATTATCCGATCCTAGATTAAAGCTATCCAATTCCTCTTACGATCTTCCTCCTTTAAATTTAGATAATTGGCACGACTACCAAAAGAGAGAGACTTTCTAGAATCTAGACTTGCTTACAATTCATCCAATCAACTCAGTAAATTAATCAGATTCCATCACATGAAGGAATATTCCTATTCCTAATGACCACTCTCTTCACGTTTAAGTCGATTTTAAGCCTAGCTCATCATAGTCTACTTGCATGACTTACTACATAATCTATCGTTAATATTCGATACATAAGCTGTATCTATCTCACCCACTTCCAATATCCGCACCATCTACCGGAGTAAAAATTTTCCGGAAGATGCCTTCCAATCCTACATAATGACTCTTATCACTAATTCAAACTCGAGTCAACGCACTCAATCCGCTTTCACATCAATCATCACAACATGAGCTTTAAATAAAGACTTATCATAACTAGGGGTCTTTTATGACCGAGCAATTATCCTATCACAAGGAGATCAAGAAAAGTAAGAATAGACTACCATACGTACCGACATTTATCAATCATTACATCGATAGTAACCGAGAATACCCAAATGACGATACATTCATAACTCAGTAGCTAATTGACTTATGAATAGACCGTACACGAGATTCCCTGCCTCTATTGACGTAAATTCTCGATCCATGTATTTCGTATCCCTAGCGCTCTCCCCACCTAAGACTTTACCCATGGTAGGTGACATGTCTACTAGTGCACTAAGTTTAAGTCTAGGTATTCTACGGTCAACACCTAGTTCGCTTAAACTAAAGCTCTGATACCAACTTGTAACACCTCAAAATTTGGAGTCAACAAAAACTTTCATTTAACGAAAGGTGGTACATAAAAAGTAACGCCATAGCGCGAGCTCCTCCCAAAACAGGGGTATATGTAGTGTATAATTACAATGTTTGCAATTAAAGAAAGAATTACAATAACCAACTAGTCTAGATCCTATTAGGAAGAAGACTAAAAAAGGGTTATTGTTCTACGGTCAATCTCACGGTCTTAGAAGACCGGTCTCTCCACGTTCCCCTATGCTCACTCTACTCCCGAAACCTACTTGGGAGCGGCGTCCCTAGTACCTGAGAGACACATCGACACCAAACAAGTGTTAGGCTAAAGAAGCCTAGTGAGTTGTATAAATGACATTATGCATGTAAAGTATGTTAAGGCATGCAAGATATACAATATCATACTAACAACGAAAGTAGCATGTTAAATCGGTTTATTATTATTATCTTCGGAAACAATGGGAGCGACCCATTTCCCCCAACCAATACCCATCACTCATTACTTCCAAACACCTCGATGTCCCGAATTTAGCATGGCAACATCATCCAAGGCCCGCGCACCAAGGAGCCACCCGAGGTGCCGACGACCTAGGTACAAACCCCAAGACTGTTTGGTGTGGAAATATTGCGTTGGTTCGTCCATGTTATTTACATACAAGGCCTCGATACTGAATTTAGCATAGCATCTCGTCCATGTTATATTTATACAAGACCTCGATACTGAATTTAACATAGTATCTCGTCCATGTTATTTGCATACAAGACCTCGATACTGAATTTAGCATAACATTTCGTCCATGTTATATTTAAACAAGACCTCGATACTGAATTTAGCATAACATCATCAACGGAGGTATAACTCGAGGGTCTCAAGCCCTTCACATCATTCCATGGCATATTCCAAATACAAGTATTTATCATGCGTACGTTCATCACATAGCCATAAGAATATAACTCATGCAGGGTAGTACACAACAAACTATTTCATGTATACAATTATCCAAGAAAGTACATAGTTCAATCAAGGTGATGCGCTCTCAGTTTTAACAAAAGGGGTTTAGCAACTCACCTTGGTATTCTTCACAATCAAATGTGGATTAGATAGCTAGATACGTCACAAGATAGCACCTATACAATCATATCATGATATGCATAAGTAAAACTCCCAAAAACGACTCTTACGGTTCGCAACCGAAACACTAGTCTAGAGCTAGGCTAGACTATCTCAATGGCCCCCAAAATCTACCAAACATTATCTAATATAACCCTTAAGGAAAGCCCAAAGCTAAAACTCGAAAAGGATTGCAAACGAAAAACTTCAAAATGGAGACAGAGACTTGCGCGACCTCACCCCGCGACCTCAGGTCGCGGGCCAGGTCGCGGGACCCAACTGGGTCTTCTTCCTCGCGATTTTCTTCCAAAAACTTTAACCCAACTCAACCAAAACTCAATATCGACCCCCAAAACATCCCATGAATGATTATGATCGATCCTATGATGATATAACATGATAAACTAACAACAAAACTCGAAAACACACCCATGGATCGTCGAGATCCACGGTTTTCCCCAAATACAAACCCTAGCTAGGTGATTTAGATGAACACTTAAATAAATAAGAAATCGAACTCTAGATTAGTTCTTTAACTTTCATCACGTGAACAAGATTTATACTTAAAGCTTGAATGAAGCTTACCCTCTCGGATCTTGAATTAAAACCCTAGAATGGAGAAATCCCTAAAAATGGTGGTGAGATGGTTGGAGAAGATGAAGCCATAGAAATCTCCACCTTCCAAACTAGTAGATCTAGCCTCCAACACCTTCCAAATCATATAAACCACCTAAAACAACACCAAATCTAAGGCAAGTATGGAGGAAAAGGTTGGAAGGTGAAAAACCCCCAAATCGATGCTTAAACTCGAAGGAGATGAAGGGATTACTTACACCAACGTTTAGAACCACCAAATACTTGAAATCCATTGATGTAGTCTTAAAGAGTTCGAAAAATCGAGAAGAACGCAAAAAGAATCGAGAGAAACGGAGTTGAAATGAGGAAGTTATGCTCAAATGCAGAAGAAGGGTATTTAACCCGTTTTCTGACCTACCACTGCTCGCGGCGCGAGGCTTTGAGCTCGCGGCGCGAGGATGCTCCAGCAGCCAACTCCGAAAACTGTTTTGGTCATAAGTCATAACTTCTTCGTTATAGCTCCGATTTCGATTCCGGAAGAAACCGTTGGATTCGTATTTCAATTTCCCATCCAACAAGACTATAAAATCTAGGTTTTGATCAAAAATCCTATTTTTCACATTTATCCCAAAAGGCCAGTTTCCGAAAATTACGGGTGTTACAAGTTAGCTAAAAAACCATGTGAGTTCATGGTTTATGTTAACATAAATACACACTTCTTATCATGCATCGACAAATTTCACCAATATAGTATGCATATTACTATAAAAACATTTGGCACCAAATAATTCTCCTAAACTTCCTCACTAGGTAAGTCCACTATGTCACTTACATTTAAGGGTTGCACGACCCACAACCGTCTGATACCCATTAGTGGGCCATGCCACCCTAATGTGACATATCAAGATCGGCCTCATACCCATATATCAGACCCTATTGTGCCACATAAAATAAACTCCAAAAAATATACCATGCTAAACTATGTAAAATATCAATAAGTAAATAGCATGCAACTCTTCATAAAATTTACATACATGTAAACATACACCCGTAAACATGCATATAAAACATATCATGATGCTCCACATACGTAACATCAACTAATTATCATGCCAAAGTAATTTATATTTATGTATGTATACATCTTAGAAAAGGTCTCATGAAGACTCCTTTGAAAGCATGTGTATCCAAGCAATAAACTATGCGTAGTGACTTACACGATATACACGAAAAATACTCTATCAACAACCTAAATTGCACAAAAGTCCACAAAAGTCAACCTTCGGTTAATCCCTGAGCACTCAGGTCATCGATGTCTTAATACGTCTATTTAATCACCCCATACTTATAAAATTCATCTCGCATTTTAAACGTTCCCAAAATAATTATATTGCTCCACAATGATGTTTTAAATTGTGTTACTAGGTCTTTAAATCAATTAATGATTTAATGTTCACGCTCTCCGTAATAACGATTTAATCAATAGATATTAATTTATAGTTAGTTAATATATTAAATTAAAATAAATTTAGTTTAATATACTAATCAAATTATAAGCTAACTTAAATTAACTAATAAATCATCTAAAGGATTTAGCAAAGCCATTCTAGAAATTAATATGGTTTTCTAATTAAGTAATTAACTCCAAACATAAAGCAAAAGACTTAGGGGCTGTTTGGTTGGTTTTTCATTAAGTCATGTATAAATAAAGTTGTTTGTGTGGATTAATCTGTCTTAATAGATTGGAAAGGTTTTTGTTTGGAAGAGTTTTTCTAACGATGGAAGGAACATGTTTTTAAATAGGGAGATACGGGTTTGGATAAAACTTGACTTTCTGCATAAAGCTTCCTCGTAAAAGCTTATTGAATAGCCACTTTCTATACCATTAAGCCACTACCAAACAATCATATATAGCTGACCAAATAAGCTAAGGTGGCATTTGGTTCGCATAATGGAATCTGTTGGAATTGGAATATGTCAAATGAATTGGAATCTGAAGGAATTGGAATGGAATTTAACAATCTTTGACCATGCGTTTGGTTGACAAGAATTGAAATTGGAATTTGTCAAAAAATATTGAATATGTTTGTTTAGTTTATTGAATATATGATATTTGTGGGGGATGGAGGAGGTGGTGGAGATGGCGACAATTGGTGGTGGTGGTGGTAACGGTGGTAGCAGGTGGCGGTGGCAATGACAAAAATGTCATTCAATAAAATTTAATTGGGATTGAGATGTATGCAAAGTTGATTATGTGATGCTAATTAACCCATCTTTAAAATCAGCTTTAAACTTTTAACCAAATCATTACTAAAACAAATTTTCTACTTCTCTTTCATTATCAAATCATTATGATTCTAAAAATATTATATTATAAATATCAAAACTAAAAGTTTATGATTATATATATATATATATTTGAACAACAAATTTATGATTTTATATTTTTTTGGAAGTTATAGCGGCATCGAACCAATGAACGATTACCGTGGACACATACATGAACGCACGCCTCCTTGGCGGCATCATGCATCCAAAGCAGCCCACTAATCCGCCCCAGTCCCAGACCAGTCCAAAGGACTGAGTACTCCTCATGCCCTCAAATTGACTCTCATTAGATTCAAACCCGGATAGACTGGGTTACCATCCACAGTCCCCCGAGTATGTTACCGCCCTTAGGAAGACCAACTGAGTTAGATTTGTTTATGATTTTATATTACAATAGCCTTTTGGATTGTGGCCCACTGGTAAAGTCGTGGGAATATAATGGAAAATCTCATCCATCCGATTTCAAATCCAGGCCCGGCCGAAACCTTTGTGGCCATGCAGGTTCATCAACAATGACTCCAGATTATTTATGATCATCAAAAAAATTAACCGATGCATGTAAGCTGATATTAAAACCCACATTTAAAAAAAAAACAGAATTGTAGACCATGTAATTATGTAAATGCTAAAAAAGATAAAAAAAAACACACGTTTCCTAAACTTATTCTCTTCACGTGGTCTAAGCGTCGCTTTCGCATGCCCAACAAAAAAGATATTTGTGGCAAACTAGAACCTTTATTTTAAGTTTTTTTAAATTAAAATTATGAAATTCGATTTCTTATTTATTTAGTTGTTACTAATTATTATTTGTTATTAATAGTTTTTAGACATTTACTAAATTTTATCAAAAAATTATACTGTATTTTTTGAGATAAAATGAATAAGTATATTTATTGGTAAAATAAAACTACACATAATGTTGGGAGTAAATAAATGTTACTAATATTTTATTAAAAAAAATGAATTTGAGTTAATATGCTATATTGTCACATATTTTTTAATTTCAACTATTGAAAAACTATACTCAACTTCTTTATTACAAAACACCCTTTATTTGCTTATTTCCCCAATTTTATTTTTCTTTTTCATCCTTTTCCACTCTCTTTCACTTCTAAAGCGTCTAAAAGCTGAAAACTACATGTTATCGTATCTTGAAGAAACCTTAAGTTGTTTACTTCATTTAGAATCATTAGTTGAATATTGTAAAAGTATGATTTTTAATAAATGGTCAATTTTCAACTCAATTGATATCTTGTTTTAGTAGTAGAAGTCATAATTGCTCTATCTTAAACATTCTTATTGAAAAATCTTCCAACAAATATACAATCTTTTCTATTTTGTTCATCATAGCCTCGTGGTTCTTTAACTTACAAAAACGTATTTATAATTCTCAAACAACAATAGCTCTATCATGTTCTCTTTTTATCGGTTGATTTTCCAACAATACTCAAATCGGAATCAATCATGATTGAACATAATCGAGTGTGAATCAATCATCTATCGAACAATACTACCTCCATTGATGTTGAACTTTACTAAATATGTCAAAATCCTATTGCATTCTTATCCAAGAAGAAGAAGAAACATAATACCTAAATATGGAGATCGAGCATAACCAAACATTAATAGATGTAGATACATGTCCGTCTAAAGAATACAACAATCTTTGGTGATGGAATATGCATATGCATCAACTAATAAAAGAAGGATAGAAACTCAAATTCTTTATCGGGTTTCAATCTTTGGTGATGGAATATTGATGAAAAACGAGGGGGGGGGGGGACCTAGAATTTTGTGGAAAAATCAAAAAGGATGAAAGTGGGAAAGATAACAGGTTTATATACATTGTTGTCCAACCATCACAAACTGCTATACCTACACAATTACATCTATTGATCAAACTGTAAAACCCAAGATCCCTAAGACCATCCACATCCGTAGACTCTCTTGCCAATCGCCACATCAACTTTTCACTATCTTACTAAAACCTATGTTAGATACTTTTCCTTTCCATCTATACTAAGCTCCAACAATATCCTATATTTTTTTTTATTGAAACCCCAAAATTAAACAATATCATGGAACTTATTTTTCTATCACCAAGCTAGATATGATATGCATACAAAGATATGTCTCTTGGACTTGAACATTTCTTAGTGAAAATCTATATGAAAAAACCGTGGGATTTTAGGGAGAAGGAAAGCTATAGAGTATTTTGGGAAGTTTTTGCAGATGTACATAAAGGATAGAAACTCAAATTCTTTATCGGGTTTCAATCACCTTACATAAATCCTAGAATCTTACTCCATGAGTTAAATGACTCATTAACCGATAAAATACGCTTAGGCTATCAATATCCAACCCTCCCAACTCCACTGCCACATCAGCTTCCACATCAACTTTTCTCCAACCCCACAATCAACTTTCTGGAACTCTCTCTGATTAGTAACCAACCCTCCCAACCCTCCCACACACAACACATACAAAAGATAGCGGTATGGCATACCCGCTCAAGCTTCCAACCCGCCCAAGCTGCTGCCGGCGTATCGGCAACCTGCCCAACCCGACGGGTTGGAAGCCGCTCAACCTGGCATGCCGTTATGCACGACCTTATAACCAACAACCATTTTAAAAGATCGAACAAGATAAATACACACAACAACTCTTAATAAATAATTATCCAGACTTGGGATCAGGTGAGACCAAGCTGTTTCCATGAGACCGCGTGCGACCAATACCTAACGTATGAAACTTCACAAAAAAACACCGTGAAGGTAAATAAAACTCGAATACGCAGACCTAAAAATCACTTTCGATGCAAAAAAATATTCAAAACAAGGTAAAAAACGAAACCTTTACAGCCCAAATGCTGTGAAGGTTACATACATATATATATATATATATAATGTGAACCTTCACAACGGAAAATGTTGTGAATGTTTCGTTTTTTCAACTTTTTTTGGATTTTTTTTCTTCGATATTGTTTTTTTTAGTATATTTTAACGATGAACGTTCAATTTTTTTAACATTGACAAATGTTTTTCTATGAAATTTCATGTAAAATATTTTGGTCTCACCGATCTCACAAAAAAAACTTGGTGTCACGTGAACTTAACACTAATTATCCAATAATAAATATTTAGTAAATGGCCATTAAGTTAAGATTTTATCAAATATATTATCCAATCTGCTGTTTCCAAAAAAATGGCCATTAAATTATTAAAATTAAGATTTTATATGAAACACGCACCACATCTTATCCTAAATCTAAAATTACAAGTGTTGGATAATATATTTGAAAAGCTATCATTAATAAATTTTTTTGAATAAAAATAAAATAAAAAATATCTAAAGTGTCAAAGGAAACCCCACAAAACAAAACAACGCAGACATGTATATGGCCACAAACAAACAGCAGCGCATTTTTTAGTTCTTCAAGTTTTCCTTTTCTTTTACTTTTCCTTCAACAAATTACGCAATTTATAGCCCAAAAATCCGCCATTTCTCAACTGGGTATCAGAGATAATATAATCTTTCTTCAATTCAGCTAAAGAATATCTAAATCAACATCACTTCAATCAGGTAAATTCTTGTAATTTTTTAGTTTTTTTTTTTCTTTTTGTTGTTGTAAATTATCTTTGGTTTCACCAAAAAATCACATACTTTTGTTCAAAACCCATCTCCCAAATGCTGTTGGCTAGTTTGTTTGAAATGGGTTTTTGATGATTTGAGGGAAAAATCTCAAATTGATTGAAAAATGCTAGGTGACGTATTGAAGATGATATTTTGTTAAAAGGGTTTTCTTGGATTGTTATTTGAATACATGAATAATCTGCTAAATTAGGGTTTAAACATGTTTGTATAGTTATGTATTGCATTCTGTTTGAAATGTTCTGTTTTTCCCTTTTTAAGTATTGATTCTGTTATAGATCACTTTTTGTAGTCAAAGAAGCCATTTTTGAAGCCCACATTGATGTCAATTTGTTTAGATTCTAATATAATTGAAGTTATTATGCATACCATGTTCAAATTGTTACCAATGGGAAAATGTAAAGAAAGATTAAAGTTAAGTTTTGAATTTGAATCTTGAAAAGTCTCACCAACAAACTTGAAATTTATAATTTTTTTGGGAAAAAAAATGTAAAAAAGAAAACTTTCAACATATCATGGCTTCTCAATCTTTTTTATGATGAACCCACTTTCATTCATGCTTCTTGATCTTGATAATATGAAAAAAATTAGTAAATTTATTCTATAATCCAAGATTTTCGAGTAATACAATGATATATTATTTAACTTCATTTTTTCGGGTTCATTTTCCCATTAGGCATATCAAATAGCGTGATTGAATTCAATTTGTTCGGTTTTCGTTGGCATTTTTAAAGCCATGGGTTCTTCTGAAGCAATCCTGCAAGTTTTCTGCGGGGCTTCACCTTTGAAGCAATTTCGCAAGTGGGATTTAACGAATTCTTCTGGATCCGTCACAAAATGCAAAAGGAGAAGTGGGTCAAGTGTCATTCGGTTATTCAAGTGCTCAGGCATCTTCAAGAACGGTCATACCCGTCACCACTTTCCTACATCCCCCACCATTCGTTACGAAACCTTAAAAAACAAACGGTTCGATCATTCGAGTTGCAAATGCCAAAATGCCGAAAGTGTTAGTGGCTTTACGGCTAAGGACGAAAATGGTACGTGGTTTGTGGATAATGCTAAACAGTTTATGGTTAATCCACCGAATCTTTTGGATTCGGAGGGTGTTCGTAGGTTAGAGGAGGAAAAAGGGGATTCAGTATCTGATAGCAAGGTTGGTGTTGATACAATTGAGGAGGAAGCGTGGGCCCTACTGCGTGAATCCATAGTGACGTATTGTGGTAGTCCGATTGGAACTATAGCTGCAAATGACCCAACGAGCTCGAGCGTTCTTAACTACGATCAAGTTTTTATTCGTGACTTCATACCTTCAGGTATCGCCTTCTTGTTAAAAGAGGAGTATGATATTGTCCGCAGTTTCATCCTGCACACGCTTCAACTGCAGGTAGTTAATAGTTACAGTTTACATTTATTTTGTTCGTTTTTTTAAGGTTTTGTTTTTGAATTTTTGCTTTGCTTGTTGATAATGAGGCTAGTTTCCACCTTTCAATGAACTTAGGGGAGGCACAATTTATGATTAACTAGCGACACCAACCCCCCCTCCATCCCAAAATAAATGTCCAAAATGAAAAAGAACCCACTTGTAGAAGTGTAAAATTGTACACTTGTTAATTAACTATATGAAAATTTTACCCTGAATATATATAGGGTATAATGAACTTCTTCATCTCATATTAAGGGTAGGATTGGAATTTAGGTACTTCCTTTTGAAAGTGGACACTAATTTTGCGACAAACCAGGGGCAGACCCAATTCAGAGTATACGGTGGCGCATGCCACTATGTTGTTCATCTGTCGTAGTGTAAAAAAAATTTAGGACCATGAAAAGTGCCACCGTTAATTTCTTGTGTGCTACCGTATATATTTTGAAACTACAATGAGAACAAGTTTTCTTTGGTAGAATTGGTTTCCAAGGCTTTTCTTCCACCCTATACCCAAGTTCGAATCCCATTGTGTCATTTTCTTAGTCAAATAAAAAATGGTGCAACTGTTTGAAAAATAATACCCTTTCTTTTTTCTTATAGTCAATAGTCAAATGGTGCCACCGTTTGAAATTTTTTCCCTATATTTTTATCTTTTAGTCAAATGGTGTCACCGATTGAAAAAAGTTTTGAGTCCGTCCCTGCGACAAACTAGAGTAGAGTTGTGGATACTTATGTTAGGATGGAGTGAGTAATTCACAAAGAAAGGCTACATCTTTAGCTTTAGGTGGTCAAGAATGGCGCTTGGAGTTGATTTTGATGTACATTTGTGATGTCATATGCTCTTATTAACTAAGGGTCCGTTTTTTAGCAGCTTAATGAGCTCAATGGGACTCATAGCTTATTCGATCAGCTAGACATGACTGTTTGGTTGTGGCTTAATGATATAGGAAGTGGCTTATTCAATAAGCTTTTTGGAGGGAGTTTTATGCAGAAAGCCAAGTTTTGTCCAATCCTGTCCCTTCCAATTAAAATGCACTCCTCCCATCTATGAAAACACCCTCCTAAACAAAAACCTTTCGGATCTATAAAGACAGATTAATGCACACAAACAACTTTTTTCATCTGGAACTTAATGAAAAACCAACCAGACAACCCCCAAGGGTAATATGAAACAATCATACCAGCAAAAGGTAGTTAACCTTGGTTTTTTTTTCCAAGTAGGCAAGTACCACGGGGAAAATTATGTTTTAACCCCTTAGAAGGATTTCATTTTATTGAATTCACTCCTAAACATTCCCTGTAACTCGTAAGGGTGCGTTTAGCACGTGATACAAGACAAGACAGTACAAAAACTTGTTGTCCTCATTTGGACCTGAGTGGGACAAAAATGCGTATTTTTGCCCCACCAATATAGATGGAACTAAAGTAAAGAGACGAGACGAGATTGGTCAAATTACTAAACTACCCATTTCAAATTAAATCCCTAAAATTTCCCGAATCTTGTCTGTGTACCAAATGCACCCTTACGTTCTTCGTGTTCACAATTTCTAAATATCTAAATCACCAAAAAGTGAAAAATAGTCATTTGGGTTTACATTTCTTGCTTTGTAGAGCTGGGAGAAAACAATGGATTGTCATAGCCCTGGTCAGGGATTGATGCCTGCCAGTTTTAAGGTCCGTACAGTTCCCCTCGAGGGCGATGACAGCGCAACCGAGGAAGTATTAGATCCCGACTTTGGAGAGGCTGCAATCGGGCGTGTTGCCCCCGTTGATTCCGGTAAATATTATCATGCGAATATGTTTGTTTGTTTGCTTGCTTTGGACTTAAAACATGTTTTTATTTCTTCGATCGCTCTTTTGGCACCTTTTCTACATTAGGACTGTGGTGGATTATATTGTTACGTGCGTATGGAAAGAGTTCCGGAGATAAGACACTCCAGGAGAGGATTGATGTTCAAACCGGAATCAAGATGATTCTAAAGTTGTGTCTTGCCGATGGTTTCGATATGTTTCCTACTTTGCTCGTCGCCGATGGTCCATGCATGATTGATCGCCGTATGGGAATTCATGGCCACCCTCTCGAAATCCAAGTAATCCTTCTACTCTGCTTTGTGAAAATTGTAATGTTTGCCTTTTATACAGAGTTCACAAAAATTGTTTGACTATTTGTCGGATGTTTGAAATACCTTTCAATGAAGATAAAGTTAAAGAATAACGTGGATCAAGTAAGAACCCTCGATTTATTTGTAATGACGATAATGGGCAAGTGAGCACTTTCTTCTTCCAAAAGAAGAATGTTCGTAGTGAAAAAGGCACACACTTGTAGAAATAGGTAGTTATTACACTTTTTGATTAAGTAAATGACAATTTGACTCTTAATAAAACTGAGTGATGAATTTCTCTATTTTATAATTAAGGGTAGAATGGGAGAGTAGGTACTTTCTTCTTCCAAAAATGAATGTTTGCAGTGAAAAAGGCAATATTACACTTCTTTGATTAAGTAAATGACAATCTTACCCTGAATAATAGAGAGTAATGAATTTCTTTATCTTATAATTAAAGGTAGAACTGGAAAGTAGGTACTTTCTTCCTTCAAAAATGAGTGTCCGTAGTGAAAACGATAGGCAGTTTTGGAAATATGTAATTGTTACACTTTTACTTGAGTAAATGACAATTTTACCCTTAATTATAGAGAGCGTAATGAGTTTCATTATCTTATAATTAAGGGTAGAATTGAAAAGGAGACACTATTTCAATTGTCATGGCATATCTAGTTAGATTGGTAAACTACAAAAATCAGGGAACCGTGAGAAGATTGGTAAATTACTAAACCCTTTATTTCAGGCGCTATTTTATTCCGCGTTAATCTGTGCACGGGAAATGCTTGCACCAGAGGATGGCTCAGCAGATCTCGTTAGAGCCTTAAACAACCGTCTTGTTGCATTATCGTTCCACATACGAGAATACTACTGGATAGATATGGGAAAACTTAACGAAATCTATCGTTACAAGACCGAAGAATACTCTTACGATGCCGTCAACAAATTCAACATTTACCCCGATCAAATATCTCCGTGGCTAGTTGAATGGATGCCAAATAGAGGAGGATACCTTATCGGAAACCTGCAACCGGCTCATATGGACTTCCGTTTCTTCTCTCTCGGGAACTTTTGGTCGGTAGTGAGCAGTCTCGTTACGGTTGATCAGTCGCACGCGATCTTGGATCTGATCGAAGCTAAATGGGCGGATTTGGTGGCAGATATGCCTTTCAAGATCTGTTATCCTGCTCTCGAAGGTCAGGAATGGCAAATTATCACAGGAAGTGATCCTAAGAACACGTAAATCTCTATCTTGATGTTATGTTTTGGTGCGTTTTGTTTTTTTGGGAACCGTTGATTTATCACCATTTTGGGCTTTTGCAGGCCTTGGTCGTACCACAATGGAGGTTCGTGGCCGACTTTGCTTTGGCAGGTAAACAGACTATTTCTTGGTTGTCTTAATTACTATTTAGTGTAACAACAAACTTCTTTTTCTCGGTTAATCTTATAAAAGTTCAAGTTTTCTTATTTGACGTAACAAAGTTTCAAATTTTCTTATTTTGTACTCATTTTGACCCGTATCTTGTTGATCTTGTAACATTTGGTGACGTGGAAGTCAAGTTCATCGTTAAATTCTTTGTAAACATTTCATAAAGTTTGGTAAATGGCTATTCATGTCATCAAATGTTTACAAGACCAACAGGTTATTGGTCAAAATAGGTACAAAATAAGAAAATTTGGAACTTTATTACATCATTTGACCAAAAAAGAATAAAAAATTCTTCTGTTCTTCTTTGCACTATCCCAAAGCTTAAGTTGTTTTGGTGAAGACCCTCGGCTTGTGCAAAAGTATGAGCGAAAAGAAGAGGGCAAGAAGAACCAAGACTAGTAAATACTCCTTCAGTCCCAAAATATGTGTCTATATTACCATTTTAGTTTGTCGATAAGTAAGTGTCCACTTTCAAAAGTAAATGTCTACTTTCCCATTCTACCTTTAAATCCTTAATTATGAGATGGAGAAATTCTCTCCATAGTTCAGGGTAAAATTATCCTTTTGTTAATCAAAAAGGGTAATAATTATATTTTCCTAAAATTGTATGCCTTTTTCATCATGGACATTTAGATGGACAAGAATGGATTGAATAGGGGGGTGTTTAGTACTGGCTTACCACCTCTTACCCGATAGGAGGTGCTTACCCAGTCAGAAGAGTTGTTTATGAAGCCCCTCTTAAGTGTTGTAGTATACTAAATGCTTACCCTGTAAGTGCTTATTGGGTCATTTGTGAATGAACATGGGAATGATTAAGAATCTTACCTGGTAAGAGTGATAACAGGGGCAGTCTTACTCAATAAGTGAAAGTAACAACTCTTATCGGTAAGCGCTTACCAGATAAATTGTTGCATACAGTGTTGTTTTAATGAACTAAAATCCTTCCCGATAAGTTAAGTGAAAAGTGATGATTCTCACAAGTAATCGCTTACCGGGTAAGCGTTAGGTAAATGGCCCCTTACATGCTCGGTAACCTTTGGTATCCCGCCCTGCACTCTTGCCTAATAAGCACTTACCGGATTTCTGTTGCTAAATGGCCCTTAAGTTTGAATATATCTTTTACAGCTTACGGTGGCATGCATCAAGATGGATAGGCCGGAAATCGCCGCAAGAGCCGTGGAGGTAGCAGAGAAGCGGTTGGCTCAAGACAAGTGGCCGGAATACTACGACACCAAAAGAGCAAGGTTCATCGGAAAGCAATCGCGTTTGTATCAAACATGGACGATTGCAGGATATCTTGTATCGAAACTTCTCCTTGCCGACCCAACCAAAGCCAAGATTCTGATGACCGATGAGGATTCCCAGCTCGTTAACGCCTTTTCGTGCATGATCACTTCTAACCCACGAAAGAAACGCGGCCCGAAGCCGCCTTCCGAGAAGACCTACATTGTATGATCTTTTCTATTTTGGGCAAGTTTATTGGTTCTTTAGGTATAGGTTATATATAGCAAGGGGCGGGTTTTTAAGCTGCTCGTATTGCTTGTTATCGTGATCGGAGAACACGAGTTCGGGTCACGGAATTGATCGGAGAAGACTGTGTACAATTATTTTTATTTTCCATTTTAAGACATGTAAATATGTACTTTGGTATTGTATATGATGATGAAATAAAGAGAAATACTCTCATTCTTGATATCTTCTGGCCTTGGAATGAAAACTATGGTGTTTGGAAGCAGGATCTCAGCTAAGTTAATTTACTATCTGAAACTATGTGTTTGGCCTTTTGTTTTAAATAAAACATGATTGTGAAAATACCAAAGATAACAGTATGATGATTGTTTATTTAACCATTTTCAACCAAGGCATTGAGTCATGCGAGAAGTGCCATTTTAGGTGAGAAATACGCTTTTATCAAATACTGTCCCATGAATTGTAGCTTAAAAGAAAATTGATCTTGTGTATCTTATCTTGAAGCATTTCATTATAACGTTCGTCAATTTCTCATTCAACGGTTAATAACTATTTCTCACCAAATTTGGCACTTTTCATCAAAACCCGACTTTCAACCACTAACACCATTTTTACTCTATGTTAACCATGTTTCCCAAAGGCCAAAACAAAGTATTCTATATTTCTTTTTATTTTTTTTATTATATAGATTTTCAATATAATTCTTATATACATTTTCAGAATTTAGAAGTTCTTTTATAATAAAGTATAAACTATCCAATGTATATTACTAAATAAGGTAATGAACGTCTTATAACGCTTACCTAGTAAGTGTTTAAGAAATGACCCTAACTTTTATAGTTTTGATTCAAACCGTACCATTATTACAACAAATTTAATTGTAGTTCAACCACGTATTGATATTAATTTGCGGGGTGTTGACAAATATCATCATTTATTTGTCATGGAAGCAAGTTTCTTGACTTTAAAAGTTCATTTTTATCCTAATGGTAGGATTCTAATTTTATCAAAATACATGGTTATTATCACAATATATAGGAGCAACATTTGTGAGTGTGCAACTGTGCATGTTGCACCTTACATCTCACGTATGTTTGTCTTGTCACCAAGTCAATCTCTAGTAGATCACGATTTCATGCAAGTACTTTTGATAAAACCAAAATCACCAACAAAAATGAACATATTTGGAAGATCTTTGAAGAATGAAAGAAATCACAAGACAGCAATTATGTTCTGCATTTATTCAACTGCAAACTACCAAATGTTACAGTCACAAGATAGTTTTAAGCTTTACAGAAGACCAAAAACCATTAGTTCACATATAATAGATTGTTCCACAAACCATTAGTTTTGGAAAATTTATGCAGCAGAAGTTGCTGCTGCTCCTTCAGCTGGCCAGAACTCGGTTTTCTTCCCAGTCTTGGAAACAGTCTGCAGAACTGCATCCGGCTGTACGTTACCCTTCACAGTCACTTTTTGTTGCTCCAGATCAATGTCAAAAGTCTCCACCCCTGACAAAAATTCATTATAAATATGAATAGCTCGTTCCCAGGCTAAAAAATATCTTCTAAAGAAGGAAACTGTCACCTTCTGAGTAGAAAATCTTGATCACATTCTTAAGTAGAAAATTCTAGCTCTATTTGAAGTTTATATGGACATGAAAGAAATTACGTCTTACTTATAAGCTAACTTTACTTTTGAGCTTAATGAAAAAACCCTGTTTGGTAAGCTATAAGTTAGCTTACACGCTAAGCTGCAGTGTCCTTTTTCCAATCATGCCACTAGTATTTCCAGTTATTTTTTCGACATTGTCCTTATAGGTCATTTGACATTCTCATCTAGCTTAGCAATTTTAATTATCTTTACCAAGCTTATGGATAACTAATGTGAGCATAACCAAAGGAGTGTTAGCCTAGTGGTGAACCTGAGTTCGAGCCCCGGGGGACGCATTCTGGAGGTACGGGGGCTTCGACCCCGGGCTGCATGCTTTAGCAGTCGGGCTTCGGCCCAAAATTGCCGAGGATTAGTCTGGGCCCAATGTGGTCTGGGATACCTCTTCCAAAAAAAAAAAAAAAACTAATGTGAGCATATACTAAACAGACAGATGAATTAACAAACCTTCCATTTTGGTAAGAACCCTCTTCACGGCCCCAACACAGCCTCCACATGACATACCAACCTTAAGAACAACGGTCTGCATTTCAATCAACATAATTTTGTTAGTTCATTGTATCGGAAATCGCCAGCAATTACACATTTTTAAAGAAGTTGATCAACCAAACTATGGTCTTGGATTCAATTGAAAGAAAACCCATTTCATATTATACCCAAAACACATTGCAATTTAAAATCTTCAAGTAATACCACATAAAGGGAACACAACTCTTTGAAAACATACAATTAAGCCAAATTGATTTAATACATTAACGATGTAAATAGGGATGTAAACGAACCGAGCTGAGCCGAGCTTTAAGCTAATCGAGCCAGGCTCGCTTAAAATTATAGAAGCTCGAGCTCGGCTCGTTTAAAATTATAGAAGCTCGAGCTCGGCTCTTGAACCATTTACAAAAATCATGCTCGGTTGCTTCATGAGCCTAAACGAGCGTTAAGTACAAGAGCCAAAACAATCCTCGATTTTGAGGATGTGCTTTGAATATCGATTTTTTTATTTATGTTAAATACATAATAATAAAATAATATAAAATACATAATATTATATGTGAAGTTCATTTAAGCTCGCGTGCCTAAACGATCCCTGATTTTGAGGCTCGAGCTCGGCTAGTTTAGTAAACGAGCTCTGTTTCAGGCTCGAGCTCGTTAAGGTTCAAGTCGTTTCGAGTTTTTAACAATCCGAGCTCGGGTAGCTCTCGAGTAGCTCGGCTCGTTTACATCCCTAAATGTAAAAGATCATCATCTAAGCAGTTAGCTAAACTAAAAAAGATGAGTGTCTTCTAATTGAAACCTGAATGATTATATAACCTATGTGAAACTTGTACCTTATGATCCCAAATCAAGAACAAACACAAACATGTTATCAATCATATAGCAGTTGAGGAAAGCAATTGTGCCCTAATTAGTCTCCAGTATGGAAATATTCAATTGACAACCAGCTGTAACTTTTTGGATCATTTTATTGTAATATAAATCATCATCTACTACACCAATATGATACTTGTTCTATGAAGAAATTCCATAACAACATATATAAAGATCCACAAAAAGCAGGTAAAATCGTTCTCTTCCCTTTATCATTTCCATCAATCAGCTATAAAGGCACAAATTTCAATTGTGTATTTATTTAATTGAACTTACAATCTCCTTGTATTATATATTAAGTACCACCTAATATTCCTACAAATATTATTCTCATCGCATGATTATTATTTCAGCCTGATTCGACAAAAACCTAACTTGTAATCCGTAATTCAAGAAAACCAAATCAAATCAATCATCAATAAAATTGAAAGATGAAATTAAAAATAGTTTCAGGCGATCAAAAACAAAAGGTATTCATGATCGTAAAACATCAAAGTCAACAAAAAAGGATCATTATCAAATCGATACAACCCATGAAATCTTGAAAATGAGAGATTTACCTGAGACATGGTTGATTGAATTTGAGAGAAATTGGGAAAAACGATTTTGATCTAGAAAAGTGGATAAATTGGATTGAATTTGGGCGAAATCAACGTTATTTAAATAGGCAGGCGTAAGAGAGATAAAAGGGGAAACCAACCAGTTTTTGATGGATGGTTGAATTGGTTTGGTGGTGACGGCCGGTTGGTCGTCAGACGTTGCGTTGACTTGCCGTTTTCATTCCGTTAAGTCTACTTATCTTCATTAGGTGGGTTGGGACAATGACCAACTTTTATCAGTTTTTCAGTTTGATCCTTCAAACTTCAATTTTGTGAAAATGAGTCGGTATACTTTTTGAAGGACAGATAACTCATGCACGTGTCCAAACACGAAGTTGATGGACAAGGTATCCGAAATCTATACGGGCATTCGACTAATCCTCAGTGACCATGGACCAACAACCCATGGTCAAGGTATCGCCACATGACATGCTTAACCCATGAATCGAACCCGGATAGACATATATGTTATTCACTGTCCCTCCCAAGGATGTTACTAACTACTAGGCTACTAATGCACCCAACTAATCTATATTTTTGGTTTTTGATTTATGTAAAGTAACACTTACTATTTTTTGGGAGTTTTGATTGCAATTTGAAGCTTATAGTTATTTTTGAAAATGTTAACTACATTTTCCTAACTCGTAGTAGTACCAACAACCACCTTTACTGTGGACACACATGTTGCCATTATAACAACCAAGCAACATCATCCTCATCTTCCTTATTCATCAATTAAAACCACTACCACTTTACCAGATATCGTTCAAACCCCAATAACTAACTACCTTTGCCCATTTAAGACACCTTTGTTGATGTTAACCAAACAACCCTACCAATTAGTGGGTTTTGAGTCAAGTCTTAACTAATCCTCCATCCAAATATGGTAACTAATTTATAGCTAGCGACTCCAATCAATCGTCATTCGATTTTCAATATATATTCATATTTCAATGAAAAACTAAGGAATCATCAAGAGCACACCACATGTATATCTGGTATACTCTTAGCAGTTTTCCGGTTACCAATGAAAATGAGGTCCCTAAAAGAAATGTCTCTCTCTCTACACACACACACGTGTGTGTGTGCGCTATAAATTTATAAGTAATCTTTTTTTTTTTTTGGAAAAAAACCCTTCATGATAGTCTACTAGGCTAGAAAACCATAATTGGTCATAATCGTCAAGCCATAACTAATCCTTAGATGAACTTTTGATGTCCTAGTCAGCTAGTCATGATCTACTTTAAGTTCTAGTTATGCATCTTTACCTTCACTATGGCCGCATGTTTTGGCCACCACACTTCACTCCCACCTCTCCATCATAACCAAACTCTTTTGTCCTTACCGAAAACTAGTTTGATTATCTTTACGACGTTTTTAACCAACGTTTCCATTAATCTCATTAAATTAATTCATTATTGCTAGGAAATAGGTTTCATATAAAGTTGCTATGTCACTTGTAATTAAAAATAAAATTAAACCAAGTTTGGAGATTGACAAAAACACCCCCTTCAATTTTGTAAAATTACAATCGCTATATAAAATGAAAGGTAATTAGATTTATTGGCCACCAAACCTTCCTACGGCAAGATTGGTGAAATGAAATATAACTTGGACGTACCTTGTACTATACCTATGCAGTACACTTAACGTTTTCCACAAAAAAAACGTGATGTATCTTAATATATTTCTCTAACACGTGGTTAATAAAATAAAAGGTAAGCAGTTTTGATTTCTCTAAAATCTAAATATTAGAATTTTAATTCCCCCTAAAATAACTTTTAAATAATTTTGAAGTTAATTTTTTCCACCTATTATAAAAAAAGCGGAATTTTAATTTTATGTAAAGTTCTTTCGGAAGGTGTTTGGGATTATTTTTTAAAACTCTTTATTAATTTATTGAATTCTTAAAAAGCCAATAAGTTAATAAGTATGTTTGGATACTCAAAAAAACACTTTTAAAACTTATTTTTGACAATGAATGAAACGTGATTATCAAGAAGTCATTAATTGTGATTTTTTTTTTTTTTATAAAGTGTTTTTTGACTATCTTGCCATAAACCCTTTTCAAAAAACTGATAAGCTAATTCAAATATTTTTTTAAAAACTCATTTTTCCACCATCATAAGTCAATAAGCACTTTTTGATCTCTAAAAATAATCCCAAACACCCTCTATACACATCAAGGCACGTGATCATATGAGAAGTATTATTTTTAGCGAAAAGTATGAAAAATGTTTTTAAACTGTTGATTACTTTTAATCAAATATCCTCCCATAGAATTACGGCTTAAAAATAGAATTACGGCTTAAAGAGAACTGATCTGATAAAGATTATTTCGGTGCATCTAATCTAACTTTCATTCATTTTTAATCCATAATTAATAACTAGTTTTAACCGACGAATATTTTTTTTCTTCGGATTTTAAGTTTTAATTCATCGTTTTAACTTCTTTTTTTTTCTTTTCTTTTTTTCTAAATCAATTGAAGTTGGGCTTAAGGTTTATTTGTTTGGGCTATAAGAGTCGAGCAAAGTGGGTTTAACTCTTAAATGATCGTCAGTCTACTATTCGAATTTATCGGTCTGTTTATTTAATGTTGCACAAAAAGCCCCAAAGGAGTTGATTAGAAATTTTTTGCCAATTTAATTAGTTCAGTTCAGTTTTTGAAATATAATTGCATTTATGTCAGATATACATGATATAATTCAAACTTTCTTATGTCAGATATACATAATATAATTCACACTTTTTAATTTAGGGGAATTTGGTTTAGCATATGAAGGATAAGAAAACAACTCCAACAACTTCTTCAAAATGAGGAAAATGAAAAAAAATGGGGATTTAAGGAATGAGCCGAGGTTGATAATAACAACTGTTATTTAATATGATATTATATAATGAAATTATTATTACAAGTTTATTGCCTTCCAATTACAGGTTTATTACTTTTCATTTCTAATCAAATATGGAGAAATGATGGTTTAATTTTTATTTAGTTCTTACTTTCTCATAACATTTAATCACTATTTTTGTTTAACCCGTCACATTGTATAATTTATATCTGAATTTTAAATGTTTAACTTTTACTATTTTTAATGTTAGTCGTCAATATCAACATGTAAACCTTGACTAACTTGATCATGTGAGACTACCTTTTGCGATACTTATGGAACCATAAAAAATACACTAAATCTTTACAACAAATGAATATAAAGTTAAGCTTTCTTTTTATTTTAATGTTTTTCTTATACCTTTATAACATTCTAATGCGAATTCAATATTATCTCACGGCCAAATGGATCAAACCCTAGTTTAGAACATAGACTGAATCTTTTAAACAACTTTTTTTTGAACGACGATTTATTAAGAATCTGATACTAGCAACGTGCTAGTTTATTTATTCATTTAATTATTTTATTCAGACAACATACATATTTTGGCAACCTCGACCGATCGACTACATCTCCCGACCTAAATCCGTCACCGGAATCCGGCGACCAAAGCGGGAAATAACGCAATCGGTACCAAAAATACCCGCCGTATAGTACTTAGGTATATCACCCATCACCGGCATAATTGCACTTACCTTGATCTTACTCACATAATTCCTCCCATAAGTTTGCCCTAGTACCCCATCGACTGCATCACTTAGGTTAAAAAACCTAAACCCTAGTTCCAAATGAGCAAAACAATCATCATCCGTAATATTATAACCATGAACCCTAGATTCCTCCGCTCCGATGGGTACCACTGCTGCCGTGATTCTGAAACTATTCTCTAATTCAATGGCAACGCCGTTGGCTGGTGATGTTCGAGTGATCTGTAGAGATGAATCGCGATAAATATTCCAACTGTTTTTATCTTCGAGAGATAGAGGGTTGTTATCGAATGATATGAAGAGGTGTTCTTCGTTTTCGTTCCATTTTGATGTTTTCTTGGCTCCTACGAGGAGTTTGTGCTCGTCGAACATGATTCCGATAGATTGCACCCATGTGTAGTCGCGAGTGAGCTTAGGGTTTCGTTTTCCGATGAAGTGGCCGTTGATGTGGAGGTTGGTGTCGGAGACAAGGCAAAAGTCTTGGTCTTTCCGGCCATGGAAGTAGAAGGTGACGCCATCACCGCCTACAAATCGTGGGTCTTGACACAAAGCTCCCGGAAGGTTGCAACCTTAAGATTAAAACAGGTGATTAGTAAAGTTAATTTCATGGAAAAATGGTGGGTTTTACATGAGAATGATTGATAGTTCTCATATACTTTTGCTCCAATAAGATCAGGTTCGTGTAAAAATGTTTTGAGGATAATATCACATTACAAAAAAATTGACTTTATAGGACGCATAAACTCAAGTAAACGTTCTAATAGAGTGTTTTATAGGACACTAGTTTATAAGACTAATAAAAAACGTCCTATATAAAAGTGTTATAATAAATTTATAGACGTTTTTCAGCGTCTTAACAAGTTTTTTAAGTGTATGGTAAACCAATCTTTTTGGAGGACACTTGTGTTTATAAGACACTTTTTCAAATAGTGTCCTACAAAATAGTTAATAGGATGAACATGGTGTAAAAGTCTTTTGCGATGACCAAAAACATCTTAACAATAAAATGTTCTATCTAAAAAATGTTAGAATGAGTTTATATTACACTTTTTTTCATTGCCCAAGCCCGCCCATCTTTTCAACAATGATTGTCCAAGTTTGCTTTTCTAATGGACTGAGCGGACCGGGTTTAACAGACCGTACCACCCATGGAGTGCTCTAACTTAGAGCATCTTCATTGGATCTTAAAATTTATCTAGAAAAGGAGAACAAAAAATTAAAATATCCAAAAAGATACTATCATTTCCAACAAATTTCCTATTATAAAGAATCTAATATTGATTATAAATATTAAAATATTCCACTAGTGTATTATTATATTATATCTCGGTCTAAATAGTTATGCTCAAAGTTTTGTTATTGAAAAAGATATATTAAAAAAATACTCACATGATAATCACTTTCATGATGTTCTCCATATTTGAAAAAAGAAAACCTTATCTTTCCTATGTTCTTCATTTTGAAGATACTTGAAAATCTATTGGAGTTTAACAAAATTTGTTTAAAATCTTAATTCTTCATTTTTTTTATTTTGAAAATCTATTGAAAAATGTTTTTAAACCCTATAATACAATTTATTAAGATATATAAACACTTTCAAACTTCTTAAACCAAATTTTGTTGTAATGTTTGATGGTAAACTAATTGAGATATGATGAAATATAAATTAACTATGATAAATACTTATTTAATGATGGAAAGTACTTAAATCATCGCACTAAAGAAAAATTGTTCTTTTTATAGGATGTCTAAGAGGATGTTTTAATAGAAATACTTGACATAACATAGATATATAACATCAAAAATTATGCCTTATTTAAAAGTCTCACAACAAGTTGGTGACATAACAAATATCATCCATGAACTTCGATCACCTAATGGCACACAAATACTAATATCTCATATTATTTTTTTTTTCATAGATCTTTTTCAGGAGCGCCATATCAGTTCTTCACAAAATGTACAATAATTTTTTTTCCTAACAACTTTTTTTTTTTCCGAAAGGCACTTGTCCTAACAACTTATTACAACATTTTTAAATAAGATGTCAGTTTTTAGTCCAATCTGACTGTCATATTCACAACATGGATGCATTACTCAAAATTAATATTAGTTCAAACGGAAACAACTTACGACAAACTGGCTTGCAAGAAACACAATCCATAAAGCAGTTCTTCGAGCAACCATGTGGACACGCGTACCATTGGTTGTAGCATGTCGGAAATAACGGAGAAAGGCATCTCACTCTTTTCGGCTTTCCAGCTAGAGCTGGAGCTGGAGACGGAGGTTTCACGAGTGGAGCTGGTTCCCATGACACTAGAGGCGGTATCGGAAGAAATGCAGCTTGGTGTGCGGTCACTCGGGACTCAATGGCCCAAGTGATGAGCAACAAAGGGAGCCAAAAAGACAATGAACTCATCATTTTCATGGCAAAAACTTTGGAAACTTGCAGTGAGGCTTAATCGTCCGATTGGTGTGTGATTTGTGTTTTTCGTCCGATGGATATGCGACCCTTTTATAATCGAACGATGAGATCGGTTAAAGCGACAATGGTTCATTTTCATGTTTTAGATGTCATTTGCTTCAAGCAAGATATAAAAAAACCAACATTTGATCACTTTGCTAATCATACATTTAATATTAGTTTGTGTTATTCTTTTTTGTAACTAATGCTTAAATCAACTATTGAAAGTTGTGCCCATTTGTAACGGCTTCTTTTTAAGTACCGTTACAACCAAAAAATCACTTTTAGAGGGAATTTTCTGTACCTAAATGTAAGAAAAGTTTGTGTGTAAGGTTTTTGATACCGACTTTTCGGCTTTTAGTCACGTAGTTCGAAGCGATACGGTATGACGTACCGTGTCTAACAAGGTTTGGGTAGTCGTTTACAAAACGTTTACGTGGTAAGCACTTACCGGTGATTAGCATGACAAGGACCAAGATGATATATATAGCAAGGACCGAGAATTTTATCCAGAAAGAAAAAAGATAAAAATACAAGAAAGGGTGAGGACTTTCGAGCTGGTGTTGCTTCAGCACATCCTAGCTCTCTGCCTCCCCCTTTCGAGCTTTTCCAGTTACCCCTCCTAGACCTTTTTCGGGTAACCATATGTTTCTAGGCTAGCTTATGCTCACCAGCTAATTCTCCACACGACCACGAATGACGCGGGTTATCGCAAATGGACCCTCCATAGCTATAAGGTCATCAGTTATACAACCTAACTTACCCTACCTTACCCACGGTCACATCAACGCCACATCATTTTCTCATTCGTACTCTTTATCTTACCTAATACATGTGTTATACCTTGCCCAATCTTACCCGCACTTATTATTTTATTTAATTATGAGAGGGAAAGGGAAAAAAGAGAGAAAAAGAAGGGTGTTGGGGGGGGGGGGGGGGGGGGGGGTATCGAACGGGTGTGAGAAGCCGATGCCCCTGCCCACTTCCTCTACCCTATGATGCCGTGATGGTGTTCCCGCTCTAACCTGATGAAGCGGGCAGGGTATAACTGATGGTCTAAGGGATTTGACAGTGTCTGCATTGGAACGTTGGAAAAATGAGTGTCTGCATTTGTATTTATTTTACATATTTTGGATGATTTGATTGGAATTTAGACATTGGGTGTAGATTATTTTACATATTTTGGATGATTTGATTATGTATTTTGGATGGTTTTTTGATACCAATTAATTTAATATCAAGTACACTTGCTTGATATACGGTGTAGATTTTCTATACCAATTGGATATCATGAAAAAAAAACTTTATACGATATCAAGTCACTCCTAAATTATAAGTACAAAAAATATGGATTTCATAAATACTTTTTTGGAAAAAATAAAAAACCTACACACACTAACCATTTCCATCAAACAAATTACCGATCACGGACTTCCACCATTTCCATTAAACAGATTACTGATGGGTTTTGGAAGGCTCTTAACCGTCAAACTCATCAATAGATCATATGGTTTATATATAATTTTGAGAAATATAATGTTATTTTTATGATTCATTACCAATTACCACTTTTGTTAGGATGTTTTTTATGCAACAAAAAAATCAAATAACAAATTAACACACGGATTCTACGAATGCCTATGCCTAATCTTCACTAAGGTTCGTTAATTCGTTGAAAACCAAACCCGAGGCTTCAAACTATATATGATTCATAAGAACTCAAAACTTGGAAGAAAATCCAAGTTTCCATATTACACAAAAAAGCTTAAATAAGATTAAGAAGACCAAAACAAAATGGGTATTGAAAATGCAAAACAATAAGCACAAAAACACAAAAAACATCTAAAAAAACATACTTAAAAAATGTTTTTGGGGTTTAAAAGTTCGTCAAGTCCCTTTGGATCTCCAACGTGTGTCTTATTCCATTCTTTGATTGGACTGGTTGTGGGCTTGAAATGAACCTTGTAACCAAAGTTGCATCCATTTAAACACGACCCCTTTTGGTAGCCCGATCATGGGCCTTCCAGAGTAAAAAGGTCCAATCTAAGGCCAACATTTCTAAATTTCCTCGATTGTCCTCGATTAGAGCCAAACAAAACCGTTGTCTTTACCGATAATCACCGAAGAGTGATTACATCAACGATAGTCTTGTTTTAATTTAGTAGTGCATATGTACAACTCATATAATTTGTTAATATATTGTGCTATCGACAGCTAATGTCATATTAGATAATTATAAAATCCAGATAATAAAAAAGTTCACATAGAATTCAAACCTATTTGGTTAAGGAATGAGAACGGGATTGTGAATTAACTAATAGTCATTACAATGCAAATGGTTTGTGCATGACGCACTACGGCACTACTCCTCTATGTATTCTCCTTTCACTTGATAATAAACTCAATAGAGTTTGAACACTACTCCTCTATGTATTCTCCTTTCACTTGATAATAAACTCAATAGAGTTTGAAGATTGATTACAAACAAGATTGTTTCACAAAATAATCAAGTTTTTTGGGCATAGAATCCATATCAATTAATAAGCATATATGAGGTTTTTGGGAGGCGATGAAGCCATCAAGTGGTGAAGGCAAGATGTATTTCCCCTGTGCGGCAATGTCGTGAACCGGCCATATGGTAAAATAGTCCACCAAGTAGAGGTCATGGACCGTGACAATGTTATACCATAATTGTTAAAATTACACTTATAAGAATACTCCAACAACTCCTCTAAAATAGAGAAACTAACTTTTTTTTTCTTTATAATGTTCCAATAAGTTGTGTATCTTATTCTCTAAAATAGAGAATTGTATATGGAGAAAACTCCTAATATAAGGACATAATTGTTGTTCATCGTTTGGTAAGAAATGACACAGCAAGATAAATAGTAACAATATACATTCCTACTTGGATTTCAGATCGGGTTTTGGGTTTGAAATGTAGCCTCGAAAATCAAAATCGGTATGAAGGATTTCAGATTTCGGACCATGTTGGATTCAGATTTATCGGGTTCAGGTTCGACTTTTAGCAATATATGTTTTTCTTCTTCTTTTTTTCCCACCAAATTAGTTATAAATAGATATTATATGCAATAAAAAATTAAACATGAGCATTTATATTTTAAGTAACAAGATTTGGATAAAGAAAACTATCAATCGACAAATCTACTCTTATATTAGATACAGTGTTGTAAAACTCGGTCAACTCGGCCGAGTACTCGGAACTCGGTGGTCTTCCTTGGCGATTATGCCAAACTCGGCCAGATTCCACGGCCAACCGGCTACTCGGCCCAACTCGCCGAGTAATCGGCCAACTCGGTCCAACCCGGTCCAGTTCGGTCCTGTAATATCCCAAAACCAGATAAAATTATTTTTTTTATGTTTGTTTATTTATTTATCTAAACTTAATTTAAATCTTGTTTTTTTTATTGTAACTTGTTGTTTAAGTTTTGGATAAATAGAAAAAAATAATAATAATGATAATAATAATAATTAAATAATTTAGTTGGGATAGGCTTTGTCTTTTAGCCATTAAATAGGAACAGAACCCTTTTTCTTTTTTTGTGAAAAGTAAGAGAGAGAGAGAGTAATCAAATTGAGAGAGAGAGAGGGCTTATATCAGATCGAGAGAGAGAAAAGTCAGACAAATTGAAGTGTGTCGCCGGAAATTTGAAGAGTGTCGCCGGATTTCGATTTGTGTCGCCGGAGGAATTAGGGTAAGTCGAGTTATCTTCGTAAGGTCATCTCCTACTCGTGTTTTGTTATAGTTGGACCGATAACGGTGGTTTAACGGCGGCTGTGGTGGTTGCCGGCCTTGGCCGGCGACGTGGTGGTTTTGTTTATGTTTCCGGCGGCGGTGGTGGCCTCCCATCGCTGCTGCCGCCGTGACCTTGCTGCTGCTTTTGTCTTTCGTTTGGACCGGCCGCCGTGGTGCTGCTGTGGTGGTTCTTAAGCCAGCCATAGCCGGCGATTTGGCTGCTGATGTTGTCTTCCGGCGACCAGCGGTGGTGGTGGTTCATACCACCGCTGCTGCTGTCATGCTGCTGTTGAACGGCGGCGGTAGTGGCCCCGCCGCTGCTGCCGCCTGGTTCGTTTTAGTCCGGCGGTGGCGGCTTGTACTTTGCCGCTGCTGCCGTAGGTCTTATGGGTCGGCGGTGGTGGCAAGAATCTTGCGCCGCCGCTGCTGTGTTGAATTGTGGTCTGACCGGTGGTGGTGGCTGGTTTCCGGTCATCATCACCGTTAGGTGTTGTAACCAGGGCTCGGTGGTGGTATGCATTACCGCTGCTGCTACCCTCGAGGCGGCGGTCCGGCAAGCCACGGCTGTCCGGGCAGCGGTTTAGAGTTAGAACGGGCCGATTGATAACCGGGTTAGGCCCGTGCATCATCGAGACACCGTACGAGAGCGCTTGAGAAGCACAAGTTTCCCCGCGTGGCTAAGTCGGATAAGGTAGTATTAGGAAGTTGGTATAGGATAGCTTACGAGTTTCAACAGAATTGGTATTTATGCATGTATCTTGTTGATTCAGAGTTTCCGTAGGAGTTCGAGATCACGTTGCGCGTATATTGATTGTGTTGTTTAGTCATCTTCGAGGTGAGTGGGTTTACATGTATTATTTGGTAATATATATATATATATATATATATATATATATATATATATATGTGTATGTTATTGATGAGGCCGGGTCGTAGGATGACCCGAAGAGCGAGTAATCGCTAAGGCCGGGTCGTGGGACGATCCGAAGAGTGGGTAACCACTAGGGCCGGGTTGCGAGGCAATCCGAAGAGTGGGTAACCACTAAGGCCGGACTGCGGGATGGTCCGAAGAGCGGGAAACCGTTAAGATGTTTCGTTATTTATGTGGATGATGTATATGTGTATATGTTGCTTGATGGTGTATGTGTTTACTTGCTCACTAAGCGGTTGTGCTTACCCCACGAATTCTTACTTTTTTAGGTACGAGTTCGAGCAAGGATAAAGGCAAGGCTCCGGCTTGATGATCCCCGCGATGGCATGGCATTCCGATTAGTTTGAAGCGACTTTAGTTATTATTTTAACTTTTGGTTTTAAGGGATTTTTTTTAAACGGTTTGAACGATTGTTTTATATGGTTATTTACATGATATAAATTTCAAAAAAAAAAGTTTAAAAATTTACGGGCGTTATAACTTGGTATTAGAGCCTAGGTTTAAGAGAATCAGCATACACACTAGTGGATGTGTGTGTGGTTGGACTTAAACTAGGTGATTTTGGGAGTAGTTAAGATCGGAATGGCCAGCGGAACCATCAAGACGGAGGTGAGCAATAGTTGAGTTTTTTTTTATATATTATGCACGCATGATATAGAAGTGAATTGTGTATACATGTTATTATGCATAGTATTATGCGAATTGATATAATAGTGTTGTGTTGCGAGTACCTGCTTAGTCGATAAGTTAAGGTTTAGTTAGGATGGTATCAAACCCAAACGTAGACACCTTGGTATGTTGAGGATGGGTTATCGGGCATGTTCTTGTTTGATTGGTGTCCGGTGATCCTGATTTGACTATCATGAATGGATGGTTATAGTAATACGGCGCCAATAATAGTGTTACTATAAACACCTGTGTAGTGTTGGGATTGATTAAGTCCTGGAGACTTTAACTCATTGATGACAGTTAGGGATGAGCATCTGTATGGATAACTAATATATGTAGTGCTTATGTACAAGGTGTAAACTTATCTGTGATTTTGCATGCGCACTAAGACTAGAGGAAGATACTTGCATGAGCACTAGTAGCTTAAAGGTACGATTAGGCATCGTGATGTACTTTAAACTGCCTTATTATAGTCAAGACCTAAGATTTTCTTGCACCCTCAGAATGGTGCAAACTAGGAATAACCCCAGTGGGAGTGATGCCGAACAGGCAGACCAGCTTGCTGCTCAAATTACTACAATTCTGCAGCAAACACTGCCAGGGCTTTTTGAACAGATGAGGGATGAGCTAGTTCAGTCCCTGGACCAGCGTATCGATGCGGCTCTTACGGCACGGAGTTCGGGGAGCGGGAGTACGGTACAGTCTCAGAGTCGGGTGGTCACCTACAAGGATTTCATGACTTGTAAACCACCGTTCTTCGAAGGGCAGAAGGACCCCGTTGCCTGCTATCGTTGGTATTCAGCTGTGGAGGGGGCTTTCCGCACCAGCGGATGCCCAGCGGGCTCAAAGGTTCTTTTTGCGGTGAACCTACTTCGAAATGCGGCTAAGGATTGGTGGGATTTGGTTCTGAAGAGACTTACGGAGGCGCAGATCACTGCACTGACTTGGGAAGAATTTAAGGTTATGTTCGATGAAGAGTTCGCTCCCAGCATTGAGAGAGAGCGGATAGCAGCTGAGTTTCTGAACCTAACTCAGACGACAGAGACGGTGAATGAGATCACCGCGAAATTTTTAGAGAAGCTGCTGTTCGTGCCAGGCTATGCGAACGATGAGTCCCTGAAGATGGCTCGATATCTGGGAGTTCTGAAGACGGAAATCAAGGGGGCAGTGACTACGAAAAGGTGCAAAACATTCAGTGAAATGGTGGACACAGCGAGGGCACAGGAGATACATCTGGAGGAGATTCAGCGCGGGAAGCGTAAGGCAGAGGATCATTCGGCACCAACCAAGCGGTTCAAGGGAGCGAGGGGCTATGCTAGAGGTGGGACGACGGGTTGCGCCAAATGCGGGCGAAACCACAAGGGCGAGTGTAGGGCTCAGGAGACGGCATGCTATAAGTGTGGCAAGCAAGGCCATTTCAGCCGTGAATGCAAAGAGACAGCGAAGATCTGCTTTCACTGCTACCAGTCTGGGCATATCAAGCCCAATTGCCCCCAGCTGAAGGGAGCACCAGTTCAGGCCCCGACCCCAACGACGCTTAGGATTACTGATGGTACTACTACGGGGAGGAGCGGACCTACTACACGAGGACGGGCGTTCCAGCTGACTGCTGAGGAGGCACAGACTGCACCTGATGTGATTACAGGTATTTCCCTTGTTAAAGTTTAGTTATTTAACTCTTGCCCTGTGTAGATAGATAGTAATTTGCTGCATGTGTAATTTAGGCATCTTTCCTGTTAACTCAAAGCCTGCGTTAGTACTCTTCGACACGGGGGCCACTTGGTCTTATGTGTCGCATAGGTTTTGTAAGGATTTCCAAATAGAGTTAGGCAAGCTAGACAGACCTGTGAAAGTTGACGTAGCCGCGGAGGAGGTGCATGTACTTGATAATGTGTATCGAGGGTGCACCATTGACATCTTCGGGGTGCAGTTCAGCATCAATCTCATACCCGTCCCCATGAACGGAATCGACGTGGTAGTTGGGATTGATTGGATGTTTCCGAATCGGGCGACGACGGATGTTGCGGGTCAGTTGGTGCGGATCCAGAATCCGAGTGGGGGAGAGCTGATAGTGTACGGCAAGGGAAGAAGGGTTAGTACGTTGTTCTGTTCCGTCGCAAAGGCACAGAAGTACTTTCAGCGAGGAGGTTCGGGTTTCTTGGCTTATGCGATGGCGGACCAGACGGAAGAAAGGAAGCTGGCGGTAGTGGAGGTACCGGTTGTTAGCGAATACCCGGATGTATTTCCGGAAGATCTGCCAGGCCTACTGCCAGATAGGCAGGTTGAGTTCGGTATTGATCTGGTGCCAGGGGCGGCTCCAATCGCGCGAGCTCCTTATCGTTTGGCACCACCGGAGCTTCAGGAGTTGTCAGACCAGTTGCAAGAGCTCTCGGGCAAAGGTTTCATTCGTCCGAGTAGTTCACCTTGGGGAGCACCGATACTGTTCGTGAAGAAGAAGGATGGTAGTCATCGAATGTGCATCGACTATCGGGGGCTCAACAAGGTAACCATCAAGAATAGGTACCCTTTGCCTAGGATTGATGATTTGTTTGACCAGCTTCAGGGGGCATCATGGTTTTCTAAGATCGATCTCCGGTCGGGGTATCACCAGCTGAGAGTGAAAGAAGCGGACATTCACAAGACCGCTTTTCGAACCCGTTACGGCCACTTCGAGTTTTTGGTGATGCCTTTCGGCCTTACCAATGCTCCAGCCGCGTTCATGGACCTTATGAATCGGGTTTGCCGGCCGATGCGCGATCGGTCTGTGATCGTGTTCATTGACGATATTTTGGTTTACTCGAAGACGAAGGAGGATTATGTGGTTCACTTGCGGGAGGTGCTCGAGGTTCTGAGAAAGGAGCGTCTCTACGCAAAATTCTCGAAGTGTGCTTTCTGGTTGGAGGAGGTTCAATTCTTAGGCCACATTGTAAACCGGGAAGGCATCAAGGTGGACCCGTCAAAGATCGAGGCAGTGATGAGTTGGGAGGTTCCGACCTCACCAACTGAGATTCGGAGTTTCCTGGGGTTGGCCGGCTACTACCGACGGTTCATCCAGGATTTCTCAAAAATCGCGGTACCATTGACACGACTGACGAAGAAGAGCGAACCGTTTGTGTGGGGTTCTGAGCAGCAGACGGCATTCGAGACTTTAAGACAGAAGTTGTGTGAGGCGCCAGTTTTAACGCTACCAGAGGGAGTGGAAGGCATGACAGTCTATTGCGATGCTTCGCGTCTTGGTCTAGGATGCGTGTTGATGCAGAGGGGGCGGGTAATAGCCTACGCGTCGAGGCAGTTGAAGCCTCACGAGGCAAATTACCCCACGCATGATCTTGAGCTTGCGGCGGTGGTTTTCGCTCTTAAGATCTGGCGTCATTATCTTTATGGAGTGAAATGCACCATCTATACGGATCATCGGAGCTTGAGATATTTCTTGGAGCAGCCGAACCTGAATATGCGACAGCGGAGATGGCTTGATGTAGTCAAGGACTACGACTGCGAGATACTTTACCACCCGGGTAAGGCAAACGTGGTCGTGGATGCTTTGAGTAGGAAGACAGATCACACATCACTTCGGATATCCCATCTGAAGATGGCAGTGACTACCTCTTTTGTGGATGTGGTTAGACGAGCACCAGAGGAGGCGAGCCGGGAGGAAAATCAGAACGGAGAGCGGATTCGTGGCCAGTTGTCCGCTCTGATCAGCGATAGTCGTGGGTTACTGACTAGATACGGACGAGTGTGGGTTCCTCGTGCGGGTGCGGCTCGACAAACTTTACTGGAGGAAGCCCACAAGTCTAGATTTTCTATCCATCCGGGAGCTACCAAGATGTACCGGGATTTGCGAACCGGTTATTGGTGGCCCGGAATGAAGAGAGACGTAGCTCGTTATGTGGAGTCGTGTTTGACCTGTTTGAAGGTCAAGGCTGAGCACCAGAGGCCCCATGGCAAGATGCAGCCTTTAGAGATCCCTGAGTGGAAGTGGGAGAACATCACTATGGACCTGATCACCAAGCTTCCGAAAACCCCTCGGAAGTTTGATGCGATCTGGGTAATAGTGGATCGGTTGACTAAGAGTGCTTTGTTTCTAGCTATTCAGGAGAGCTCGACGGCGGAGCAGCTAGCGAAAATCTATGTGAACGAGGTGGTATCGAGGCACGGAGTACCAGTGTCGATTATATCGGATAGAGACGTACGTTTTACTTCGCGTTTCTGGGAGCGGTTCCATTCAGAGTTGGGTACCAAGCTGCACTTCAGTACCGCGTACCACCCGCAGACGGATGGGCAGAGTGAGCGTACGATCCAAACTCTGGAAGACATGCTCCGAGCGTGTGTGTTAGATTTTGGAGGCAGTTGGGATACGTACCTGCCTTTAGCTGAGTTTTCGTATAATAACAGCTATCACTCGAGTATCGGGATGCCACCGTTCGAGATGCTGTATGGGAGGAGGTGTCGAACCCCAATCTGTTGGGGGGAGGTAGGACAACGTGTTTTAGGGAGTACCGAGGTGGTTCAGAGGACCACCGAGGATATTCAGAGGATTCGAGAGCGGTTGCGAACGGCTCAGAGTCGACAGAAGAGCTATGCCGACAAGCGGAGGTCGGATCTGGAATTCCAGGTGGGAGATCGTGTTCTGCTTAAGGTTTCCCCTTGGAAGGGTGTGATTCGGTTCCGTAAGCGGGGCAAGCTGGGGCCTCGTTACATCGGACCGTTCACGATTCTCGCGCGTGTTGGGAAAGTGGCCTACCGGTTGGAGCTGCCAGCGGTGTTGGGTCAGATTCACAGCACGTTTCACGTGTCTCAGTTGCGCAAGTGTCTCGCCGACGAGACGGCGCATATTCTTCTAGATGACATCCAAGTAGATGAGAGCCTGAACTACGTCGAGAGGCCTGTAGCAGTGTTGGATCGTAAGGTGAGAAGGTTGCGAAACAAAGAAATTGGAATCGTTAAGGTGCAGTGGCAGCATCGTAAGGGTTCCGAGTGGACTTGGGAACCGGAAGCGGAGATGCGAGAGCATTACCCGGAACTTTTCTCCGATTGATTTCGGGGACGAAATCCCGGTAAGTGGGGGAGAGTTGTAATATCCCAAAACCAGATAAAATTATTTTTTTATGTTTGTTTATTTATTTATCTAAACTTAATTTAAATCTTGTTTTTTTTATTGTAACTTGTTGTTTAAGTTTTGGATAAATAGAAAAAAATAATAATAATGATAATAATAATAATTAAATAATTTAGTTGGGATAGACTTTGTCTTTTAGCCATTAAATAGGAACAGAACCCTTTTTCTTTTTTTGTGAAAAGTAAGAGATAGAGAGAGAGTAATCAAATTGAGAGAGAGAGAGAGAGGGCTTATATCAGATCGAGAGAGAGAAAAGTCAGACAAATTGAAGTGTGTCGCCGGAAATTTGAAGAGTGTCGCCGGATTTCGATTTGTGTCGCCGGAGGAATTAGGGTAAGTCGAGTTATCTTCGTAAGGTCATCTCCTACTAGTGTTTTGTTATAGTTGGACCGATAACGGTGGTTTAACGGCGGCTGTGGTGGTCGCCGGCCTTGGCCGGCGACGTGGTGGTTTTGTTTATGTTTCCGGCGGCGGTGGTGGCCTCCCATCGCTGCTGCCGCCGTGACCTTGCTACTGCTTTTGTCTTTCGTTTGGACCGGCCGCCGTGGTGCTGCTGTGGTGGTTCTTAAGCCAGCCATAGCCGGCGATTTGGCTGCTGATGTTGTCTTCCGGCGACCAGCGGTGGTGGTGGTTCATACCACCGCTGCTGCTGTCATGCTGCTGTTGAACGGCGGCGGTAGTGGCCCCGCCGCTGCTGCCGCCTGGTTCGTTTTAGTCCGGCGGTGGCGGCTTGTACTTTGCCGCTGCTGCCGTAGGTCTTATGGGTCGGCGGTGGTGGCAAGAATCTTGCGCCGCCGCTGCTGTGTTGAATTGTGGTCTGACCGGTGGTGGTGGCTGGTTTCCGGTCATCATCACCGTTAGGTGTTGTAACCAGGGCTCGGTGGTGGTATGCATTACCGCTGCTGCTACCCTCGAGGCGGCTGTCCGGCAAGCCACGGCTGTCCGGCAGCGGTAGAACGGGCCGATTGATAACCGGGTTAGGCCCGTGCATCATCGAGACACCGTACGAGAGCGCTTGAGAAGCACAAGTTTCCCCGCGTGGCTAAGTCAGATAAGGTAGTATTAGGAAGTTGGTATAGGATAGCTTACGAGTTTCAACAGAATTGGTATTTATGCATGTATCTTGTTGATTCAGAGTTTCCGTAGGAGTTCGAGATCACGTTGCGCGTATATTGATTGTGTTGTTTAGTCATCTTCGAGGTGAGTGGGTTTACATGCATTATTTGGTAATATATATATATATATATATATATATATATATGTGTGTGTATGTTATTGATGAGGCCGGGTCGTAGGATGACCCGAAGAGCGAGTAATCGCTAAGGCCGGGTCGTGGGACGATCCGAAGAGTGGGTAACCACTAGGGCCGGGTTGCGAGGCAATCCGAAGAGTGGGTAACCACTAAGGCCGGACTGCGGGATGGTCCGAAGAGCGGGAAACCGTTAAGATGTTTCGTTATTTATGTGGATGATGTATATGTGTATATGTTGCTTGATGGTGTATGTGTTTACTTGCTCACTAAGCGGTTGTGCTTACCCCACGAATTCTTACTTTTTTAGGTACGAGTTCGAGCAAGGATAAAGGCAAGGCTCCGGCTTGATGATCCCCGCGATGGCATGGCATTCCGATTAGTTTGAAGCGACTTTAGTTATTATTTTAACTTTTGGTTTTAAGGGATTTTTTTTAAACGGTTTGAACGATTGTTTTATATGGTTATTTACTTGATATAAATTTCAAAAAAAAAAAAGTTTAAAAATTTACGGGCGTTATAGGTCCTACTCGGTCAAAGGCTAAAAATTAGGTTTTAATTAGAAAAGCCGGCTTCTTCTCTTTTATTCCGGCAGCCGACACATTCCTATACTGAAATCGATTCCAAATTGCCATCAAATTAAAGCTATCGAACCCAAATCGATTACAAATCGAACAGGTTCTGGACTTCTGGTTCGATTCCTACACAAATCGAACTCAATTCCTACACAAATCTTTTAGATAATTAAGTATTTGCATTTTCAAACAATTATATTAGTGTTTTTAAACATATATCTTGGATAATTATATATATAATTATAAAATTTATATATAAAAAATCCCAATTCAAGTACTCCCCGAGTTGGCCGAGTACTCGCTACAAGGGGGTCGGCCGACCTAGGACCGAGTCGCGAGTTTTGCAACCTTGATTAGATATAATGGTTGTGAATCTAATCTTAACTCTTCGTTTTTCATGTTTAATCATTAAAGATTAAAATTAATTCAAACTCCAAAAATCCAAATTTCAAATGTTTAAAAATTAAACTAAACATTTTAACTAATAATAATAAAGTTCAAACCTCAAAGAATTATATAAAAATTTACAGAAAAAATATTAACAAAAAACTTATTTGGGTTTTGGGTAGTTCGAGTGATGGGTATCGACTATGGAAACCCTATTCGAACCGAATGACCTACCTAAAAATTAGGATTTTAAAAATCGGGTTATATATGTAGGATAGATTCGGGGTTTTTGGATCTGATTTTTTGTTTTTCGGGTTTGGTTGAATTTTACTCACCCCTAAGCACGATTCAATTATCTTGAGGGGTATAATGGTACATCAAACTTTGTTCTACTAATTAGTTCCCGGGGCAGATGGAAATACACGTGTTCCACTCTTGTTAACTTAATTATAACATGTTCCACATAGGTGTCTACCAAACATGAGAAAAAGCTTATTCTAGTATGTCACTTTCCATCATAATGAGATGAGAAAAGAATGAATTTTTTGTTGATTCCACCAGCGATGATTGAATTAATATCATTTTATGGAAAGTTTAAAAAAAGTGTATTAGGATCATAGAATTATAAAACATTTAAATGATATAATTAATGATGAAATGATTAAAATAGAGAATCTGGTTAGAGTTGATTTTTTTTTTTGAACGGCAACTTTAGTTAGTTGTTAGTATACACTCCAGTTATTTTCGAAACCTTTTTGCCCAAGTTTGAAGCTGAAACTTCTACTCCAGGAGAGTGACTCCTCTACCAACTAAGCTAGCTAGCGTCAATTGGCATCTTGTTAGAGTTGATTCTTAAAGAAATCATAGAAAAAACTTGCTGGAAATTATCTAAAAATGTGAACCATAACAATTTTGGTTTGTTCTTGCACGTTCTTTTAGGCAATAGTCATCAATGACGATACTCAAGGGTTATCATATTATCCTGATTGGTAAAGGATGAAGCTAATTAAGAGGTAGGGCCTAGCAGGTCAACTCTATTCCATATCTTGTGTAAATAGATCTTTAACAACTTTTATAAAATGAAAAGGTTGAGGATTTTAGAAAACTTTGTGTTTTAATAGACATTTTAAAATGGAGAAAATATGAAAAAAAAGTGTACATTTTTTTAAACATGGAAAACTCTTTAAAAATGATTAACATGAGAAAAAATGTATTTTCTATTATATGCTACCAATTAAATCTTCTGAAATAGGTATATCTTCGATGGAATTCCTCCACACACAGAGTCTATTCCTGATACCATCCTAAAAAGACTTTCAATTGGATTTTGGGTAAGTGTAAGGAGAGCTATAAAACCCAGATTAAGTGGACTTGTTCGTATGATTGTTTGATGTTTGTTTTCTATTCGCTAGCAGCTTGCTAGCTAGCTCTCCTTCTTTGTATAAAAGCCTCCGTTATTTCGAAAAAAAAAGTGATCGTAATTCTTGGATTATTGATCATTTTTTTCTAAAAAACAGCAATATATGGTAACTAGAAAAAATGGCGGCGATATATGATCAATGCACCATCATCTTTGATGACAATAATGGAAATCCGATCATCGATATACGAGCTCAATCCTGTTAACGATCTTAACAAATCAAATCAAGTTTAGGGCACTTCTATCGTCAAAACTTTCTCGATTATATATATATATATATAGAGGAAAGTTCAAATGTGAACCACTTTTTGGTTGTGAACGTGAGGACAGCCGAGAGCGCGACACATGGCGTCTTTGAGTGTGGTCCCCCTCTTTAATTCAATGCCCTCCCATGAATCGGGCCTAGTCATCCGCCGTGGACATGACGTGGCGCCTAGTCATGCGCCACGTGTCGCGCTCTCGGTTGTCCTCACGTTCAAAACCACAAAGTGGTTCACATTTAAACCTGCCCCTCTATCTATATATATATATATATATATATCGTAATTCAAGGTTATCATAATTATCAAGTTTCTTAATTTGTTGTCCATCAAATCTCCGTATTCTTTCAATTAAATAGTTCATTTGTAAATGAATTAAAGTTGTTCATGAACGTGAATCACAAGAGTCCACGTATGAACATATAGTATATAATATCAATTAAATAGTTCATAAGTAAATCACTTAGGTTCACATAAGCTCATATATTTCATATATGAATTAGACGGGTTTACATATACACATATGGTTCATATATAAATCACACAAGTTCATATATATACATATACAAATTAATTGTTAAAGTTATGAAAATACCCATCTATTTTTCGCAGAATTATTATCATGCAACAAAATTATTTAGTGTTGCACATCAATTAGCCCCTCAATCATGCATGTTAATTTTTTAGGGAAAAACCATAATCAATTCTCTGCATCTCATATATTTGACATTTTTTAATGAGCATATATATATAACTATTTACATATGATGATTATAGATAGATAGGCAATGGTTCAACTCATAATACTTTTATTTTACAAAAAGATGAGACTCTTATTATAGTTAAGCACATATGATATTGTACTTCATCACATAAGATACACATATATGATGCTAAATTAGAGACATAAATATCCATTGGCCCAACCTGCATAGTAAGCTAGTTAGTCTCCCGCAAACCACTAGGTCTCTTCACTGTATTATAACAATGTCATAAGAGTGCTAGCAAAACGAACATGTTCCTGTTTAAACCTTTGCAAAACGAACATGTTCCTGAGCATATAAATTAATCAATCGTCGTCCCCACCCCGTTGCGGCAAGACCTCCTAACTCAAGGAATCCCTACCCCGACCCATTAGGGTACGTCGAGTACCACACGGCGGTACCCTTCCCGGCCTATGGATTAAATTTCCATCTCTATTCTCACGAAACACGATCACCCTATATACATATAGAGACAGGTTCATACAAGAATCATCCAAATTTGTAGGAACAACGGAACTCAATATCAACCACTTGTATTCAATATCATTCAAATGGGTACCACCACTTAAATCATATATGATTTGTTTAACATGTGAGATCCACATAGACCCACATCACATATGATTCAAATCAGTTTATTTGTTCCTACAAATATCATCGGTTGTTGTTTGAACCTAATTCTATACATATGTATATGTACATTATATTAGTTTAATCACTAAAAATAATATGGAAATTGGAGCTATACTTTTGATTGGATAACAACTCAATCACTTGCAAGTTGCAACACTTCTCTCTCTCCAACAATAATGGGAAGCCCATTCTTGACGGTGGCCGTTAACCCCGGTTCAAACCGGAGCTCACCACCATCCGAATTCACAACCCTAAGCTTAAACCGTGGTAGAATACCCATTACCACGGTTTTCATTTCCATCAACGCCATTTCCTTCCCCAAACAAACCCTAAACCCGGCTTGAAAAACCGGATACTTGAATGGGTTTTCATGGTTGAAAACCCCATCCTTCAACCACCTTTCGGGCTTGAACTCCTTGCAGTCTTTCCCCCATATCGTCTCCATCCGACCCATTGCATACGGATGGAACGAAACCTTCGTTCCCTTTCGCACTAGGGTTCCATCGGGCAACGTATCGTTTTCGACCGCGAATTTGGAGTCGAATTGAATCGGAGGGTAGAGGCGCATGCTTTCGTGTATCGCGGCTTGAAGATAACGAAGCTCTTTCATTTGTTCGAATGTCGCAAATCCTTGTTTTTGGTTCGTTGTTTGCTCCAATTCGGTTAGTATTCGGGACTCGACTTCCGGGTGATTCGTGATCAGCCAAAAGAAGCTTGTTAAGGCCGAAGCAACGGTGTCTCGGCCCGCAAGAATGAAGTTAACGATCACGTCTCGTAGAAACGAGTGATCATTGGAGACCTCCATGAATCTTGATAGAAGATCTTGATTCTTTGTAAACCCTAATTTCTTCTTCTTGTTTTCGATAACTCGTTCCACAACGAAGTTAACATCTCGAATCGCTTCTTTGAGCTTTCTTTCGGACCCCACGTTGAATCTTCGGTACGTTTTCCATATCATTGGGGAAGTCGACATCGCTCTCTTGGCCGACAATGTCGTAGCTAGATCAAACGAATCCGAAAACCGAGAAACCGGAAAAGGTAATTCGAGCGAATCAAGATCCAAACCGAACAAAAACCGACAAATGTACTCAAACGAAAACCGCCTAAAAACACATTGCAAATCTATAAAACCCCCATCTTTCCCTGATCCAGCAGCCGAAGATAGAACCGGCAAGAGTCGATTTTCGACGTGAAACTTAACGTTTTCGAACGCATTCTTCGACATGCTTTTTCTGAGTTCCAAACTGGCCATCTTTCTCTGAAACAGCCATGCATCTCCATCCACATTGAATATGCCTTTCCCTAGAAGATCTCCAAGAATCATGGAGAACTGTTTCCCTTTTGGGTAGTTTTGGAAGTTGGTTTTGAGGATGTGTTCAACATTTTTAGGGTTTGCAGTGATGGTGTTTGCTAGGACATGAATATGGATGGTTTGAGATGGGGAGTTTTGGAGAAGATGAGTGTACCAATCACAAAGATTGTTGTACTGTTTTGACCAGTTGGAATTGAGGTAAGAGTGGCAGACATCACATGTGCAGTAAGGCTTGCTTTTCAGAAAGAGCAGGATGATGATGATGATGGAAAAAGAGAGGGTCATGAGGAAGGTGATCAGAAATGACACCATTAAAGCTTTTAGAGGAGATTGTTGAAACTTTGTGTGTTTATATATATTATATATAGATGTCATGTTTCCAAATTTGGGTCTTTGAATGTGGTACATTGTCATTTTGTTGCTATAATTAGATATGGGTAGCTTGCAATAAATGAAACAAAATACATATTATATAGTTTTGTGTAAATTACATGTTTGGTCACTCTGGATACCTATTGTAATATGTAATAATTACTTGGGTATGGTAAAGGGGTTATCTATATTCGTCCATCGGGATCCGATCCCTCTCCGACCTTTGAGTGCTAGTGTCATATCTGTGTTACATCAACTTTTTCATAAACCCACAATAAACTCGTTGGAACTCTTTCAGTTAGTACCCAAAACCTCCCAAACCAAATATATAATGATTTATTTGAAATTCTTTTAATCAATATGAGATGTTATTTAATTTTTCTTATTATCTTGTTTGTATTAATTATTTTATATTGTTAGATTTGTTTTGATCATGGTATTAAAAGTTTTGATTGACTAGTTTTTCAATATGTACTTTTTTATTTTTATTTTCAATTTTCATCTAATTTATCAACTAATTTTTATCAAACATGATTTATTTATTAACTATCAACTAGTTTGTTAAAGATGACCTTAACATATGTAAATACTACTCAGATGCAAATCTCCCACACCGTCCTTTGATGGTCTCCCTCTTTTCCCTTGGGATCTCAGAACAACTTTATCTAATGCTTTTCCACAAACATCTGTCTTCATCTAAGGATGGTGATTTTCCCCCACCCGGTGGGGACCCTGGTTCACCTGACCCGAACGGGGCAGGGGAATCCCCGGAAAAACGGGTCACGGGGCCGGGTATACCCGGTTTACACAAAGCGGGGCCGGGGCCGGGTGAGGGGTCCCCAGACTCGGTATATATATAATTTTTTATATATAATATAACTCCACTTAGATTTAATACCATTTAGGATTTTTGGTCTCAAAACTATCAATCGCAATTTACGGTATGTATATTAGTAAATGAGAGGATGTGAGTTGCTTTTTATTTATGGTTTTTTCTTTTGTTTATTTGTTGGAATTTATAGTTTTATTACTCGTTTTTCCTTTGAATAACTTCAGAATTTAATGGTTGTGTTATTCCAATTCCAAGTTTCATGATAGGTTTAAGCTCAATTTTGGTACTTAATTATGATTAAACACAAAATTGGTACTTAATTATCATCTTCCCAATTTTGAAAAATTAACTTCGAACCGGGTCGGGTACCGGGTCTAAAACGGGGATGTTGACCAGGTAATGAGCCGGGGACGGGTGTAATATCCCCGTACCCGGGCAGGGACGGGGTCGGGGACATGTACCAAAAAGCGGGGCCGGGGACGGGTAAGGGGATTCCCGCCCCAAACCCTCCCCGTTACCAACTGCATCCTGTGTACTCCCGGCCCACCCGCAAAACCTGGTGACAAGAGTGAATAAATTGTCAAAGATGAACATTTGAGGTTTGGGTTTTCGTTTTGGTTTTTGAACATATGAAAATTTGGGTTTTGTTTGATTTGTTCCCCCTCCATTGAAACTTCCTTTCCACCATTGAAACAAACGATGTGGAGATGGAAATTTGGTTTTAGTTATAAGTTTTGTTAGATTTAGGGTTTTGTTTTAGTGTTTGATGTATGGTTTTAAAGTTTTGAATCTAATAAGTCTTGCATCTTCGGTGTTCTCAAATCTTGTTGGTTGAAGTTATGTTGAATCTTGATTGCTAAAGTTCGCTATAGATAGTAGCATCAAAAGGAACAAGGTTCAACTTTAGGTTGTGGGTAGGATTTAAGACTCTATCTTGAAATAATATTTATTTTGAGAAGTATGTTGCTAAGAATTAATTGAAGATTTAATTCAAATTGATTTTATTAAAAATTATATCGTCTTCAAAACATAATGGAAAGCATTTTCAATATGAATAAATATTTTTCCATAAAAGTATTGGAAAAATATATTAATATAATGTATCATTAAAGCTAACTAATAAATTTAATTATTCTAAATTAATATTTATTAGTAATTAATATTTATTTATAATTAATAATAATTATCACTATAATCAAGGCTACAATTAAGAAAATGCCAAAACAATTCTTATAAACTACTATAGGTACGTAATTTATCAATAAAATAACTTATACATATCTAAACAATTTATAAAAAAAAACTAGTGTATAAAATAATTTATTTTGATTAAACAATATTATACCTAAATAGATTGCACTTTCAAGACCTTTTTTTAAGGCATAGTGGCATCAAATCAACGAACGACTACCACGAACACACACGCCTTTTCATTACGTAATTCTTCATTTCATTACGGTATTTCTGAACAAGGTCCTTAACCTTTTCTTCTGTCTGAATCGATATTATTCCATTCCAATTCCTTCCTGATACCTCTCAAGAAAATTTTATAAAGAAAGTCAGAAAAATAAGGGAAATTCTTACGAATAGTGTCCTCTAATGATGAACAAGTATGGGTACATTAATCAATTCGATCCCCCGATTGGATCAGGGGCAAACGAAATAATTGCAGGAAATCCTTTGATAACACAGACTATGTGACTTGTGAGGTACAACAATTATTAGGAAACAATCGAGTTATGTTGGGTCGATGCCCGAGTGGTTAATGGGGACCCACTGTAAATCCGTTGACAATATGTCTACGTTGGTTCAAATCCAGTTTGGCCCAATAATTCGCCAATGGGGGTTCAAACCCCTCTAGGGGTAAACAACTCCCATAGAAATGACATTTTAAAATTTATAAAATTATAAAAAAAGATGAAAAAAAATCCAAACTAAAGGCTTGTTATTAAACAGTATAACATGTTATATTCCCGTGTCAGCGCCTCCCCAGCGGTATCGGGCATCCATGGGCAACCCACTAATCCACTGTTGTCCCGATCCGGCTTACGCTGGACCTAGTGCCCATCCACAGTCTTTGACTCGGTTGGGGGCGGCTCAGTCTATAATTGGACCAGCCCAAGAACTGAGTACGTACTGCACATGCCCTCAATTAACTCTCCATGGATTTGAACCCAAATAGATTGGGATCCTATCCATAGTCCCTCCAAAATGTTACCGCTTTTAGAAATACCAACTAAGCTAGACATAATTTGTGAAAATAATATTTTTTGAAGTGATATGTTGAGTGATTTTGCAAAAAGTTGCATTAAATACTAAGTTTGGTGCATGCATTAAATGCAAAAGTGATATATTATGGTGTCCCTCTCACTCTCTCAGCAAGGTATTTGCAAAAGATTATAACGAATAATTCATGAGAGCTCTATACTTTCAACGGTTGAAAACATTGTTTCAATTAAATTATTTGTTATTCGTTTTAAAGTGAATCATGGATTTGGTTACATTAACGGGTTTCAATATGTTTTCTAACTATGATTTCTGTGGTATATTTATTATGTTTTTATCTCATAATATTTAATTTCTCATGATTACGGTCCCTTGGATCAGTAACACATTGACACATACATACAAATGAACATTTCATATGTAAACCGTGTATAACCACATGTGAACATAAAAACAAAATTCAATTTTGTGATATATATATATATATGTACAGTTGTACACGCATTAATCCTTCGAAAATAACTTCTATAATTATCTCCACCTAAGACCATGCGTAGGTGTAGCATGCACATGCGGGTTCCGAGCGGGTATGTGGCAGCGGGTTCGGATTGGTTTTGGATGCCCTGGGCGAAGAGAAAAAGTATGCCCCTAATAGCCTAATCCAATAAACTAAAAAAAATTTGTGAAAGGGTTTGAACCTAGACAAGCTAGGCGACTCATCCCCACGCTAATAATTATTAATAAAAAAAAAGTTACAACGGGAAGACATAAACCAAAACCCTGAACAACAAAAATACAAAACAAATATAACATCACCTAAAACAGCATCTTCATACATTTCGTGAAACACAATGATCAACAGGACCTTTTTCTTTTACCAAATCTTTCATTTTTTTAATTTAAACTATTCCAAACACTTGGTTCAAATATATTCAAAAAAAGCTCATCAGATTCATCAACACGTGGCTCCACAAAGTCATTAGAATTAGGGTCGTTAACAAGTTCTTCATCAACAAGACTTTCAACATTATCATCAGAACTAGGACTTTCTGTGAATTTTCTTGCCTAACAAAAAACTTAATCAATGATCCATGTAAGGATTGTCCAATTTCTTGTTGTTTTTTCATTTTTTTTTTCTATTTTAAGCAGCAGATGGTTGTGATATAGGAAACATATTTAACAATATAGATTGAACAACCAAATCAAATTCAATAAATCAAGACCAATTGACCAAGTATCACTATAAACTATCAAGTATCCAAATAAACAGATTCTATGATTCACACCAATTATATACAAAATTCCAGATTATATATTAATATTGCTAATTGGATAAGTAAACAACAAATTAGATAAGAAATTAAGGAAGTGGAAGGAAAACACCTGTATTGTAGACTTGTAGCAAAGTCAGAAATCGGAATATCAAATGCCCAAACATAAATCAAATCAGTCGGCCATTAAAGGGTGAGACTTGAAGCTGTACGTAAATCTTGAGTTCGGTCGATTGCAAGGACAGGAAATTATAGTTTGGGACTTTGAGAGAACGAGGGTAAGTTGCTCACTGTGTGGTCTGGCATCATCGCTAGGTCGAGATATAAGGAATTCGAAGGTAGATAGAACCGTTGTTTGAGAGCTGTTAGTGAAGAACGAATCGTCAAATTGGACATTGGAGCAATCAAGGTCGAAGCTTCGTAACTCTGTCATGCCATGATTGCCACCGCCCATCCATGGAAACTTGGAGAATTTCGAGGCGTCATTCGGTCGATTGAAAAGGCGAACAGAAAGAAAAGGCTGATTTTTTTAATAGATATGGACCTAAAAATGAACCTAGTAAAGGCTAAGAGTGGCATGGGCTGTGATGCCCTAGTGGGCTATGATGCCCTGGGCCTTTGCCCAGGTTGCCCAGTACTTGGGCCGCCCATGTTCGGTGGGTTCCAATAGGTGGTGGTACGCCTCATGCGGGTGAACCGAGCAGGTACGATGGGTGGGTAAAGTCACCACTTGTCGATCATAGTACTTTGGCTTCGAACTACGTCCATTGAGAGGGGGGGATGCTATCGCTATCAAAGTCCGAAAGGTAATTGTGGCTGAACTTTTTTGGGTCATTTGGGCGCATCATAACAACCTAGCGTTTAACGGAACTCTTAAGAAGGAAACGGAGATCGCTCGAGAGGTTCAGTTCTTCGCTTTTGAGTGGATTAGGTGTCGCTCTAAATTTGGTAGGCTCCTTTCCTAGGAGATGTGGGATTGTAATCCAGTTAACGTCGTCACCTCTTGTAACATCTTAGCCTCTCGCTAGTTTTCTAATAAATTCTCCTTTCTTTGTTGTCAAAAAAAAGGTAGGATGGGTGGGTTTCCAAGCCAAAGCCAACCCACCCTCTCTCTTTCTCTCTTCCTATTTCTCTCTTTTTCTCTCTCTCTTACACACATATAATAATAAAATTATATCTCTATTGACCACGGTGAGTCCTAAAAAGAGGGATTGAATAATGACCGTTGATCAAAGTTGAGATTAAATCTGGGCCATTTAAAATAGCCTATTTACGGTTATTAAACCAATCAGCCCACTCTTCTTCTCTCCTTTCTTCCATCAGCCCACTCTTGTCTCCTTCTTCCCTCCCCACGACGTCAAACTCCCAACTCCCAACTCCCTCTACTCATTTCCATGTTCTCTCACCACTCCTCCATCTCTACTCTCCCATCTCAATTCCCACGTACTCAATTGCTTCCCGACGGCCACCACGATCCATCAACCGCTTCTCTTCAACCTTCCACGATCCTCCCTCTCCGCTCATATATAAACCCCCCAAACCCCTTGATTCGAAACCCTAAAAGAGAGGTGTGTGGATCTGGAAATCGTAAAAAATACAAGATAGATAATACAACGGTGGGGTTTCTACATCGACCTATAACGGGGAACATAGTTGGAGGGTTTCAAAGCCTATCAGCGACAGTGAACACAGGGTGAGGGGTTCAAGCACTTCATTGGCACGGATCAGGTTTTCAAAACGATTTTTGTTCTGAAGGTTGCAAGACACATTATGAAGGGAGTAAAGAACAACATAGTCTTGAGAAACTGCCTCACTATCAGGTGTGAAATTGTTAAAGGTTCTGGATGATTTGGTCTTGTCTTATGCTTCTTTGTGATTTCATGACTTATGCTTTCTGAGAATCATAACCTTGAGACATTTTGTTTATTTTATTTTTGGATTTTGATTTGAAGATTTAGGGATCAGAATGAACGAGATTTTGTTTGTGTTATTATCTAATCGGATTGGACTTTATCTAAATTAGCATTTGGAAACACAAGCAAATTGAAGTTGATTTTTTCATTTTGAGTGGCATCTGGAATTACTTCAAAGGCTTTTTGAATGGAAGCCATGTTTCTTATTATTGATTATAATTGGTGCTTGTATGTCATTTTCTCTTATGTACAGAAGACATTCCTGAAGCTACAACAAGGTTCTAAGCGAACTCTAAGTTTAATTTATGAGGAATCTACGGACGCAGATGGTACAAGTCCTTCAAAAGCTGCTAATGAAACTGCATTGGTGGCAGTGAATGGTTCTGGCTCGGATGATAGCAAATCCATGACCATTGCGAAAGAGAAACCATGTGGTAATCTATCGGTAATTTATCAGTTGTTTACAGGTGTTTCCTGATACAAGGCTTCTAGAAATGGCAATTTAATTAAGCTCATCTGTCAACATTTGTTTGTGCATATATAACTACACTTATGGTAGAGGTAAATGCTCCTCTTTAACCCTATTGCGAAAGAGAAACCATGTGTTGTATTTTATTTGAATCTATTTCTGGTTTGGGGAAATTACATTTCTCAAAAAGTTGTTGTTATCTTTAATGTATCTTAGCCAGATTGTTTTACTTCTTTTTTTAATTTCTACTTCCTGCACATTTAGACTCATGGTGAAAAATGAGTTGATTATATTTGTTTCCTTTATGTCTTATGCTATAATCGGGTTTTTCCTTCGGGAACTACCAACTGTTTTTCTCCGGAAACTACCATAAAATCCAGCGCATTCTTCAATCTATGTTCAGTTTGGAATTCAAATGGGCTCTGAAAGATATGAAGGTTTATCAGTTTGACATGTTCTTGATCATTTTTATTCCGGTTGATGATCACCCAGAGAATTTTGTAAAACCTTAGAAGCAATCCAGTAAGTAGTTTTGTTTTCTGTTTAATAATATATTTATGGATGCTTATTTTGAGCATATCAAAATTTGTTTTTGGTTGCCTATGAATAAATGAACCACTTAAGATTGCTATCGTTCAGTCCTAATCAACTTTATCTTTAGAACTTCTTTATTATCTTTATGTCAATTTTCATGCCAGTGTTTTAAGTTTTTTTCTTTCTGTTTTTTTTCTCTTTACAGTTCCAATGTTATGTATATCAACTGCTTTGGAAGCTATGGCAACCATGTACCAACTACAATCAAGGACATTATGGATATGCATCTATATGTAGTCATCATAGCATGTGGCAAAACCCAATTATGAAATGAAGGTATTGCTAGGAACTTTTTAATTCTACCAACTGGGAAACATTGGATGATAATTTGTCTTGTGTTCTTTAGATCATCTCTTTATGTTTATCAATGTTTTTGCAGCTTAAAAAAAATCACGAAAATTGAGGTAAGATTAATTTCTATAGATATTATAATATTTACAATATGCTTCTTAGTTTTTTTAGATCCTGTGGCTGCATCTTTGGTTTTATGATTTATTAATTTGGATTTACTTAATTTTCAAACAAACGCTGGAATTAGAAAGATTTTAGTTTTGGTTACTAATGATATCCTACTTTTCTCAAATAGTCATAAAACTGTCTTTCTGTTTTTGTTACCATTTTTACTGCACTTTTCTAAATAGTCATTTAACAACCTTTTATATTCTGATCTTGATATACTCTGCTTTTAGTTCCCTGTAGTTGAAGTATACCTAGCAACCAACATTTGAAGATAAATTTGGAACTCAGAGATAAAGACTTTCTTATTTTGTTGTTGTTTTGGTAATGTGTTTCTATAGTTTCTTTTTCTTTATGAACAAATTTTGGTTTTTTCATCAATATTTCATGCATACTATATGTTCTGGAGAGTTTTCATATTTTGTGTTAAGTTTAAGTTATTTGACATACAAAATATATTAGGAGACTTTGAGTAAAACCATATTATTTGTTAGGCTTTGTTTGACTTTGTTGGATTGTAATTGCTATAACACTACCTTTTGAGAATTGATTTTGCCAACTTTTCCTTATCGATCAACATGATGGGTGTTGTCGGGCAATTTAGGATCAATACCAAACCAAACAAACCCAATATTTCCTACCTACAACTAGGACTTAGCGGTGTAAGATGTACGTTTCCAAGAAGACCTTCGATCGGAATAACCTATTGAGGAAAAGGTTTAGAAAGCATAGTCATAAGGGAAATATCTCATAATATATTGTGTGGCATGTCATTCTCAAGAAGAAAATTGTTGCATTTAGTTTTAGGCTGTTGAGTGTATTTTTTGCATGTTTATTAGTTGAATTTGAACTCAAATGTGATTATGATTGCCCTGTTATTGATGAAATTCAGATGTCTAGGATCATGCAGTCACTATACAGATGGCTTTGTGTATCTGTATAAGCACTGCACCGCTACCAATCTGCATTTTCGCCGTATGACCTAATGCATGTGACATCAATTCTTAAGTCCAGTGTAAATTACACTTCTATCTAGAATAAGCGGGAAAATGAACAACTGTTAGTTTGGTTTCATAGATGAATGAACAATTTGCATGATCGAAAATTACCATTTTAATCTTCTTCAATGAAAAATGTTGGTTTGATAAATATATTTTGTATGTCAAATAACTTATCGATCTAGAAATCATTTAAATGAAGAGTATATAATCATCCATAATAATATAAATTCAATATAAGGGTGTAGTTGAAAATAATGAAATAGAAGTCGTGAATGAGACAATATATGGTTATAATGGGGATCAATATTACCTTAATATGGTCTATATTATGTTGATAGTGAAGAAGGACGTTTGAAGGGTACCAAATTCTGCTTTGGGTGTGGTTCACCATTGTTTTGCATATATTTTTTCACCATTTTTCATGCATTAGATAGTTTCTTTTTCCTTTTAGTTATTTAGTTCATGCATATTTTCCGTCTATTTTGCATTTTTCCGTTTTAAAGTGCGAATGTTTAGTATTGGTGCATTAACCGGGTGTTTGAGCTTATTTGTATAGGAATTTGGTTTAGATGGCGACGATGTGCGAGATGGAGCCGAGGAGGATCGAGAGGCGGTTCGAGATGATTTGGTGAACAAGGATGCGGAGGCTAAAGGCGATGGAGTGAAGACGGATGATAGAAGTGGTGGACCGGAGTTGGAAGCAAAGAAGGAACAAAAGATGTGAAGAGCAGCTAGCTAGCGATCGCTAGCTATTCTGGCTAGCGATCGCTAGGATCGCAAACCACCCCCGCGCGTTTTTCCTGTTTTGGCCGTTTTTGACTTTTCCTGGAGTATAAATGCTGTTTTTGACTAGTTTTGTTGACAGTTTTTTAGTTCCACTTGATAACAACTTTTTGAAAGATTTTTGGAGTGATTTTGGATCTAAGAAGTTAGGGTTTCACTTTTGGGGGGAGCTCTACTAAGCCTTGGATGAGAGCTTCAAATTCTTCATCAATGGTGGCTTGACCTTCTTTGATGAACCTTGTACATCCTTGAGCTATTAGTATCTCCTTCCCTATTTCCTTTAAGCATTTTAATTAGTGTAATTGTTGAATTGAATGTTTAGATCTATGAATTTGATGTTCTCATGCTTAATTTCTGCATTTGTAGTTTAATTGCTTTAATACTTGTCTTCAATTTGAGTAGATTTTCTTAATTAGATAGTTTGTGATTTGATTAATTGATTGCATGTAGTTGTGGTATGTTGTTAATGGTGATGATGTTGATTAGTTCTCTTTGTTAGTTTTAGGCAAGTAGATTAGGTTAATTGAATGATTCGTTTGTATCTTGATGCATGTTGATTTCAATTGTAAATCTAGGATTTAGATCTCATTTGATTAGGATATTATGTGTTTAATATAGATCTAGGTCAAGTAATTGTGCGTGTTTAGAAATCGATATCGAATCACGATCGATGATTCTCGATCAATTCATGTATTTTCATAATCAAGTGAGTCATCGATGAAGAAGGATTCGTTTAACGGAAGTTAGCGATCTTTTGATATCGATGATTTACGATAACTTTTAACAACGGTTAATTGGACGGAAGTTCGTTAACATGTTCGATGAATTGATCGAGAGCTTACGACCACATCATGGAAATAGGTGTAGGTTGTAGATTGGAACGTTTCCGGACGACGTTTTCATAGGAAATGATACGGAAGTAATCATATTTCTAGGGAAACGGTCTAGTTATCTCGGAAGAGGAATAGACATTTTCTACGGAATCCACTTAGCGATCGGGATACGATATCCATATTTCTTTGCTCGTGTTTGTTCATGTTTGTTATTTTCTTGTTTCCGCATGTTTGTTTTTCTCGTTCGAATGTATTCGTCGTTCCTTTTCACGTAGCGAGATGTCTATGCCTTAGATTAGTTAAGTAGGTTTTTCTCCTTTAGGTTAGAGACCAATTCCCGAACTTGAACTTCACATAACTTGTAAATTGGAAATGAAACACCGTGATTTGTCCATTTTCTCCCCGTGTTCGACCCGTATGCTACGTTACGATACCGTACGCTTGCGGTTTTATAAAATAAAGCTTGATTTTCGATTAAAAGCACGTACATTTCGAGCGAAACAACCATATGCTTACAGTTCCCTGTTTACTACTGCAACTCTCCAAGTTCTGTCTTGCCTTACTGAGAAGGATCTCGACTTCGAGCTCATTTTGGCCGCAGGTAAACACAAAATATCTCTTATACTTTCGCTTACAATGTGTTCTCGAGTTTTGTAAGGAAAGAAGAGAAAGGGAAGGGATGGGGAAGAAAAGAAAGGATTGGAAAGGAAAAGAAAAAAAATTATTGTATTCTTGAGATTGAGAGGAAAGAAGGGGAAAAAATAATTTTATTTGTCTTTTGGCTTGTCATATTCTTTATCATCGCATTGGTTATTTTTGCTTACCTTATTAGGTAAACGTTTAGTAAATGACACCTTAATCTACTTCTTTGTTTTGTTATAATTGTACATCAAAATATCTTATATTTCGGGAAAAAGAATTAACTGTCATGTTGGTTAGGACATAATGAAACGGTAGGCTTTTGACCACATACCAAGATGGTTGGAAAAGCTACGTAAATATGCTGACAAGAACATCATCATTATGATTGGAATCAAAAGCGATTTGGAAGGCCAACGTTCAGTCCCCCAGAAAACAACAAAGAGTTTGCTGAGAAAGACAAATTGTTCTTCATGGAGATATCAACATCGGAAGCAACAAACATAGAAGATGCATTCTTAGCGGTTTTAAATGAACGACAAAAGTTTTGTTGTTAATGAAGAACAAAATGGGAACACTGGTTCTTTGGAACGCAAGATCATTGTTCTTGTCAACACAAGTGCTTCCAAAAAAGAGGACATGCATTCCTTTTAGGAAGATTAATTTTTATTTCTTTATTTTATGGATAATAAAGTTACTTTGTCACTCGGATGTAATTATGAGCTATGTGTTGAACCCATTGATTGTTAGAACTTAGAAGTAAAGGTGTTAGTGTTGGATGGAATCTGGAGCCATGTACATAACACTTTTCCTAAGTAATATATTGATACCATTACCGTTTTGGTTTTCAGAATTTTACTTGGGGATGTTTCAGATTCGTACTTATGTCCGTACCTAAAAAATGGGATTAAGGAGGTTTACCAAATTATTGTCGGGTATTTACCAAGAGAGGTGGTTCACCTTAATTACCTTATTGTTTGATGTGTTTTTAGCTTAATTCTATCATTTAACATCATTTGATGTGTTTTTAGCTTAATTCTATCATTTAACATAGGTTGATGTGTTTTTAGCCTAAGTTCTTTATGGTTGGTTACTAGGTACGCATGCAACCTTCTAAACTAATAAATAGTATTAAGTATTTTTCTTTTTTCATTCTTTGGATGAAGAAAAACCCTTCTAAACTAATAACAACACCTTCTAGACTTCTTTTGGGCATGAATATGTATAATTATGCTTACAATATACATTTCAATTTACCAAGTAACTACGGTTTTATAAGACCTTAAAAGTTATGTTGTTTAGCCGACCAACGGATATGTATAACACTAGGATACAGGCCTGGTTTGTGGAATGGATCCAATTTGCTACAAAAGATCGTGGAGGAAAGTTCACATGTTAACCAGTTGTGGTCTTGATCAACTTTATTTCATTGACTCCTAAAACTTACCAAAAACTAAAGTTTGTTCAGATACAAAGCGTATAGAAGATTAAAATGGGAATATCAAATAACTGAATTTAGATTAAAACATGTAGTATACCCGACCTACGGACGGGTACGATACTAGTTAAGATAGTTAGAGTAAATGGTACAGGACGGAAAACAAATCCCTTGTACCATTGTTTCCTATACAAACCCTATCCACCAACCAGATTTTAATATGTGTCACTTTTAAATTTAATTTTTAAAAAATTGAATAAAATAGCTAAGTCTAACCTCCATCCCAAGACTCAATATTCTCTTTCCAATCTATTTTTGGTAATTATTTATAAAATAAAAAATATTTTTTTGATGAATATCATTCTTTCTCTTTTATTAAATTAATTAAATACATTATTGTTCTTTCTCTTCTCACGTTTTATTCCCATTTTTCTTTTAATATAATATATATAATAATAATAATAATAATAATCTATTTTAATTAATTCATAAATATCTTTCAATTAGTTTGTTTCTTCTCTATCTCAATTCTCAACACATTTTTCTCTATGATGTATCATTTTTATACTCGATTTCTCTTATTTTTTTAGTTTGTTTTCTCTTTGCTCATTATATTTCTGGAAAACATTGTATCAAGTATTATGTAATTGCTTGTTACCATATACTTTGTTATATTTTTCTATTTAGTAATCTTTATCAAGAGTTATGTTTGTAAATAAAGACATTATATATGTATGTATTTGCTTTACAGATGGACATGACACCTGATAATCCAACTAGAAGAACAAGTATGACTGACTTACTCTTACAAGTTAAGTCTGGATGTAAAGGTTGCTAATTTTTCGTGAATTTGTAAATATTGGGCTTGATGAAGTTAGTGAAATTTCAAGACTATAATAGGTTTACATGTTTGGAATTTATTTAATGATTATGTCTAATATTGATTAACTTTGATATGCTAAATTGGTTGACAAATTTTGAATTTGATTACGATGTCAAACATTGATTAAATTTGTTATGTTAAATTGGTTGACATTTTTGAATTTGATTACTATGTCAAACATTGATTATGTTTATAGTTCTATATTTCTAACAATTAATTTACAATTCAATTAATCAATCTGATACGGATCGAGGACAAGGGTACGACCAAGCCGGGCCCAACGCCGGTGTTATCGAAAGTGGCTAAAAGGGCCGGGTGTTTCAAAGATCCAATCCAACCAAAACTTCCTATCCAAGTTATTTATTTTCTAGTTTTATTTCGTCAGTATTGTTTCCTTTTATTGTGGGATTTTGTTTCTATCTTCTTGTTTGTTTTTTCCTATTTAGAGGGTTGTAATTCCTGGTTGGATTGTTACAGTTTTTAATAAAAGATTTCTATTAAACGTTTACTATTGTGTTATCGGTTGGCCGATAATCCTACCGCCGTCGCCGGTTTCTTGGTTGGCCAAGTATCGTCGTCGCTAGGTTTAGCCTAGGCTCCACTCGTATACGAATCCGTATCACAATCATTATAAAACATTACCAGGCCAAAGCCCGACTAATCCCCGGCAATTTTGGGGGTAAAACATGGCCCCACTTAAATGTTTCAGGCATGCGCACGGAAAGGCTCGAACTCGGTTAGGACGGTATGAACCCCTCGAGCGATAACCAATCCTCCACAGCACTGGAAGACTGAATTGTTTAATTAGATAAATTTAACAATATGAATAAAATAAGTTTAAAAATAGTGACCTAATAATGTTTATAAATTAAAACGTTTATTAAACCACATAATTTTATTTGATTTTTTTAATTAAATAAATTTTACAATATGAATAAAATAAGATTGTAAATAGTGACCTAACAATGTTTATAAGTCAAAGTTTTAATTAAAACACATATTTTATATTTGAATTTTTTAATTAAATGAGTTTAACATATATATATATATATTATATTTTACATGAGCAAAAATTAAAAGTAATATACAATGGTTTATAAATGACTACTTCTATTAAACAAATTCAATAATGTAAATAAAAAATTCTTATAAAACAATAAAACTCCTCATTGTTTTATAATAAATATTATTTAATAGAATGTTACATAGTATTTATAATAATTATGAATAATTAATACCTTTAACTAAATAAAAAACGTTTCATTTTTTTCATCAAATCATATAAATGTATTTTTATTACAATCAACCCACATATAAAGGGTAGAAGAAAGTGTTTTTTAACGGCAAGTTAACACACAATCGGGCCTCCAATTGGGCAATCTCACTAATCTGCTACGACCCGGCCCAACCTACGTTTCATTTTTTTCATCAAATCATATAAATGTATTTTTATTACAATCAACCCACATATAAAGGGTAGAAGAAAGTGTTTTTTAACGGCAAGTTAACACACAATCGGGCCTCCAATTGGGCAATCTCACTAATCTGCTACGACCCGGCCCAACCTATGGCTGAACCCGACCGACAGGGAGGTAGATCCCATAACCTGGACCCTCCCATACCGGCCCCGAACCAGGCCCAAAGGACTAGATCCAAAGTCTGGATATCTCAGAAATGTCACCCGTAGGATTCGAACCCTGGTAGTGTGGCTTTCACCCCACACCTCCCAGGGATATTACCTATCCAACTGAGCTAACACCCTTTGATGTAGAAGAAAGTGTTTTGATATTTTAGATTTGTTTAATTGATTGGGTTTGATGTCAAATTTTTCTAAGAATGTTACTTACAATGCATATTTATTCTTCGTTTATTTTTCACTTTTAATATTATGAATTTATAATTATTTCTTATTAGTATAACATTTCAATGAATTTTGTATTTTTTACTACGAATTTTATTCACTAAAATTATGCATATTTGTAGATAGCACATGTCTTACACACCAACTATGATTGTTGAACACGGTTTTATATACAAGGTGTAATTTACATAAAATTTGTAATTGATTTAATAATATAAAAAAAATACATGAGAATATTGATAATAATCAGGTGTATAAAGAGAATTTTCAATGCATAATCCATATTTTATAAATCAAACTTTTATTAAGTTAATCTACTTTTTCATTCTAATTTACATTTTATCAAATCAAAACACTAATATTGAGGCAAGAATGCTTATAAATCAAATCTTTTACTTAATTAATTCAATGTTTAATTGTTTTGTATCTCCATGATATGTTAAAAATTATGATTTTCATTCGTGTGGTTTTGAAGTTTTAATTTTCATCCATATAGTTTACAATTTGTTTATATTTTAGTCCCTAAGTCAAATTTCTACTTTCAAACAGAAACTTAAAACTATAGGGATGAACGAAAAAAGTAATTATCGTTCTATCTAATAACTATGAATGTAATTAAAAAAATTATATATAAAAGCTTCCATATGTTGTTTCTCCCGTATATTCATTTTTATCACTCTTGATGATTGTACATAATAACTTGCTTTTATTTAAAAAAATAACATCATGTTGAAATTTGTATTGTCTATCACATATTGTATTCACTAATAACATGTAAATGTATCATTATAGTAATATTGCATACATTGGTTTTATCTTTATGATATATTAAATATAGATTTGCAATATAGTCATTTTATGCACACACAAAAAAGATAACAATAATTAGTAAAACCGAATTTTATATTATTTTAAGGTCAAGTTTGATCACCGCAACGTGCCGTAGCAAACACTAATTAATTAATATATAAAATTCCATGATCACTCTTGCAATTAAATGATTCTGCCTAAATTAAATTATGGACAAAGAAGCATTTAATTGGATGATTTAGGTTAATACGATTAATACAATGGGAGTGATATTGCCACGGCAAATTTTACTTCTTCCACAGCAAAAGCTTTCAAGTTTCCTTTTTTAGCGTTATTTTTCTCCACGGATAAATTAGTCCACTCACAATGTAAAAGCATTTACATATAGCCCCCTAAGATTTATTTATAAGTACACTTTGATTTTAATTATATTAACATATATAATTTTATATTAACTAAAATACATTAATAAAATACTTTTTAATTAAACAAGTTACATCATTATTATCGTCTCGTCGATACGTTCGAAATGAGCCCAATATTGAATATTTTTGGATTTTATTATCTTATTATACATAATGAAATTGTTTTTTAATGAAATTGTTAATATGATTAAATTATATTATATAATTCTTTTTTGATGAAACTGTTTCATATTTTGGTGTTTTTTACGTAAATTTTTTCTGAACGTCATTATCTTTTGAAGAAATTGATTTAACTACATATAGATCGCTATAATGTATTGGTTAATATCGATATATATGTATATATATACTAGACATGAACGCATGGGATGTGGTGCAAAACATCTTAAGCTATTGAAAAGTTAAATAAATAATCTTGTTTCGTGTTCAGTGCGGATAAAAAAAGCTATTATCTAAAATAAAATTTTACATATTTTAATAATATTATATACATTTTACGTTTATATTCGTAGTTGAACTCTTGATGCTACTAAACACAAAACAAGATTATTTATTTAAGTGTTCAATAGTTTAAGATGTTTTGCACCACATCCTCTGCGTACATGTCTAGTATGTAATGTATATATATATATATCGATATTAACTAATACATTATAGCAACCTATGTGTAGTTAAATCAATTTCTTCCAAAGATAATGACATTCAGAAAAAAAATTACGTAAAAACACCTAAATATGAAACAATTTGTCAAAAAAGAATTATATAATATAATTTAATCATATTAACAATTTCATTATGTATAATAAGATAATAAAATCTAAAAAAATTTAATATTGGGCTCATTTCGAACGTATCGACGAGACGATAATAATGATGTAACTTGTTATAATTAAAAAGTATTTTATTAATGTATTTTAATTAATATACAATTATATATGTTAATATAATTAAAATAAAAAATAAATAATAAATAACTAAAAGATATAAAATGTACTTATATATAAATTTAAGGGGGCTACATGTAAATGCTTTTACATTGTGAGTGGACTAATTTATCCGTGGAGAAAAATAAGGTTAAAAAAGGAAACTTGAAAGTTTTGCTGTGGAAGAAGTAAAATTTACCGTGGCAATATCATCACCCAGATTTGGTTAACAAATGTAGGTATATATATAAACTTATTATAATTGGAACAAAACAAAAAAAAGTCAAAATGTCAAAAATGTCCCTTATAAAACGGAGTTAACAAACTTAGGGTGTGTTTACTAACGACTTAATGAGCTTAATAGCTGAATCGGCTTATTCGCACAGACATTTTGGGATGTTTACTTATGGCTTAATGAAAATATAGCTGGCTTATTCGCACAGCCAGAATAGCTATGTTGTCCAGATTCAGACGTTAAAAAGACATCCCCTACCCTTGTTGAAAATACAACCTGACTTTATCCTCCCGTAGTCAATCACTCTCCAACTGTTGATTTAAAAAAAATGATACCAAAACTCATATCTAAACCTCAGATCTGGGTATCATTTTCATGGAGATTTAAGCAACAAAAAAGTCTCGTTGAAGAAAAGAAAAAAGAAAGGGGAGAAAGAAAAGTAACGAGAGAAGAAAGAAAATAAAAGAGAAACAAGAAGTAAAAGAGAAAGAAATGGAGGAGAAGAAAGCTAATCGGTTCTTGGAAGAAGAAATGTGATACCTCCTGTGTCAATCGGTTTTTGGAAGAAGATGAGCATGACAAGACAAGGGTTGTACTTTTAACCCTTTAATATTTTTTACCATATAATATAAATATAATAATTGTACAACAAATTAAAGTCAGGAATTTTAATTCCTGACTTTCATTTAAATCAAGCACATAAATACATAATTGTAATGAAATTCAGTTCTAAATTTAACAAATTTGACGAATTGGAATGAAAGAACTAAAATGGAAGACTTTTTTCCTTATAGACCTTTCCCTAAGAAATCTGTTGCTAAAGAGGTATTCTTCACAAACCGTCACCAAAGTTGGTGGGTAATTCAAACCAGTAATCAGTTGGTATTTTCTCGAAAAGCTTTGGATTTTACAAAACCAATGGAATTTTCTTGGCAATCCGCCGATAATCACAAACACAAATTTCTCTAGATGATTTTTATCGGTAAAAGTCATTAGTAAAATTTAGTTGTACCAAGTTCCGCAAACTAATTAAACATGCCCTATGGATTTTTAACCACTATTCAAAGCACTAAACGCCCATAATATTCTTTTAGTGTGGAGTGATCCATATATTAATTCCTCTTCCAACGGCAAAGAAAATTGCACAATACATCTTTGTATCAATGTTTAAGTATAATTACGATAACGATCGAACTGATTTAGTGGATCAATGTGTTCCGATTGAATGGACTTGAATAAAGTCGATGTAGCCAAGCAGAAGAATCACTTTGAATATTATATTTGCAATCCTATCCTTTTAACTTTACATTTTGCAATATCTCATGTTTAAGTGCTGCAAAATATTTGTGTTGTTGAACCATCTTGGTTTTCTTATTAGGATTTTTTAAAGAAACGTTTTACATATATATTTACAAGTTTCTGGCTCTTCAAGTTTCTTTATTGTTTTGGTTCAATAAAACTCTTTGTGAAGCAATAAGTCATCGAGCTTTGAAAACCAAGGCGTACATATTAAATTATAAACAATATTTACGATCACCTTTTCAATTCGATTAATTAGATTAGATAGCTAAAATTCTAATTTTGACGTTACGATCACCTTCTAAAATTAGCAAACACGTTTCACTTTTTTGGAATCCCTATTACACATATAAATCTTTTGATTGGTACTACAAAACAATATAACAAAAATACATATATAAGATTAAAGATGTGATATAATATAAGGTGTGTTGCTTTTTTTATAGGAATTAAATAGCATTGAGGTATATAACCTTACTTTTGTTTATGAAATGCCCTAGACAATGTAAATTTGGCCCCTGTTTTTTGAACATGTTCAAAATCACGTTTGAAATGTTAAAGAAAAACCCTAAAAATAAATATATGAAAAGGGTCTTTCGGAAACCGACAAACTAGGTCAAAATATTATTAACTGAAAAAAGAATTTGTCGCATCATATCATCTTATCGTCTTCTTTGGTCAAGTGGGAGGAAAGTGATGCATTGAATTGACACAAAAGATAAGATAAAAGACTAATGTATTTGTTTTTTATGAACGTTTTTTTTATATTGAGCACGTGCCAAAATATATATTTGAAAACAATTCAATTTAACAAAACGATATAAATATCTCTCATTTTGCAAACTACCTAAATAATACAAACTTGTATAAGCCAAAAAAAAATTGTTATCAACAATTATATTTGGATGAAGGTAAAAGAAATGAAATAGGGAAATGGTAATATTGGAACAAAATTAAATTTGCTCTTAAGAGAAAATTATGTCACTACATGTAAAATAATCCAAAATAATAAGCCGATTCCTCTTGTCTAAGATTTCATTTCCTTCCACATCCCTAACACTCTCTCTGGCGTGGCCACACACCAATAATCTCATTGCCGACTATGTTATCTCACCTTGTTTCTTCTCTCTACCAAATGATTATATATCTTAGTAGTTACCATACGTCTCAATCGTTCAAATGTCTCCATCACTTGAAGATTTTAGTCTAGTTTGAGCATTTCCATTATCATGTTGGTTTTATCTCACGTTTAAAGATTTTGATTTGGTTTCATGAACTCATATGTGGTTTCTTTTAATCATCTTTTCTAATGTCACGAAGTCGTTCTCATCTTCTTCGTTCTTCTCCCTTCTCTAAAGGGATATTGAGATTAGGGTTTCAATTTTTGTTTAAAGATTTCATTTTTGTATCATTTTGGTTTATTAGGCCTTTGATTTGAAATTAATTTTGTATTTACAAAACTTTTGGATGATGATGACTATGATTTATAAACTTAACAACCCCCCCCCCCCCCCCCCCCCCAATGATTGTGGTGGTTATAGTGTTTTTTCATTTATGTATTTTAATTTTTCCAACAATTTTATTAATATGATATAGGTAAAACAATGGTTATTATTTCAAGTTTGTAGTTGTTTCATTTGTGAAGTTTTTTTGTTTCGAAATATCACCAAAACTCATACATAGGTGAACCATAAAATAACAACATTGGTAAATGTTATACATGTAAAATCTTAGTAATGTTTCGTAAGTGGAACACACTAACAAACCCAGAAAGTGACAATAATCGGAGATGTTTTATTTGTGAAATTGGAGTAAATATTTTCGTATATGAAACTCACTAAGAAAGCGGTAGGTGACAATTAATATTTGAGGGTGTTTCAGGTTCATTTGAGTTTTGTATAGTAATCTGCTTCAAATGACAAATGACAAGTCAACAGATTGTTAAGGAATGAGACATCAACAAAAAAACACGAAAAACACATCGATTTTCCTGGTTTATATATATAAACGGTTTGCCAAAAAATGGAATATATATAAACTTTAAAAACTATAATAAGCTTTATTCAACTTAATTTGTTAGCATTTTAACTGTTTTTATCAAAAATATTTACAATGACACTAAATTAGGATCTTTAAAATAGTTTTACCCTAAAATACTTTCTACTTTCATACTTTTTACCCCAAAAATCCATTTTGTTTAACATGCTTTTATTTAAAATAATTTGCTTGCTTGAAAAACAAGTATAATATCTTTGAATTTTAATATTTCTGCAGAATAATTGCAATGGGTTTTCTTTTGGATGAATAAATAAAATCTTTTTTTGCACAAGACAAATTAGAAGAAAAGACACAATAAATGATTACTATTTTCGCGAAACAATCCATAAATTTGGCATATATATAAATGCAGCCCTTCAACTTTCATAAATGAAATTATGATTGATTTTTATATTATAAACAACTAGTCCAATACCCACGCGATGTGGTGGGTGTAAAAGTTAGTATAGATCAATTACATATAAATTAGCAATTCAAAAGGGTTGTAAGCAACTAAGCAATATAGATCGCCCCTGACTCTCTCTCTCTCTCTCTCTCTCTCTCTCTCTCTCTCTCTCTCTCTCTCTATGTATATACAAAAAAGTCCGACTAATCCCCGACAATTTTGGGGCTAAACATGGACCCACTTAAATACCCGTATAATTAAGTGGGTATTATGCGCACGGAAAGGTTCGAACTCGGTTAGGGCGCTATGAACCCCCCGAGCGATAACCAATCTGCCACAACACTGTTGATTATGTTTTACATTGTTATACATGGTGCATAAAGAACAGTAAAGTTGAATATTGAAATCTTGAAATAACCGTTTTCAAGACTTATTTTTCTTTAATATATATAGATACTATAGATTAAAACATAACTGAAAAACAAAAATGTAAATATAAAATAAATTAATTTGCATGTATTCTTGATATTAAATAATACGATTAAATTAAAAAATATTCAATAATAGACTTATTTTGAAGATATTGTCGAGACGATTACAATGGTATTATTTGCTAAAAAAATTGAATATTTTAATACAATTTATTTTAGTTCATATACATTATTTGTGTTAATATAATAAAATGTAAGTGAAAAATGAAAAAGTAAAAGATTGAATGTAAATTAAATTAATTAATTATACGAGTATTAAGCGTAAGTTATGAATTAAAAATGATAGAATGAATATGTAATAAGGGGGCATCTTGAAAAATTGAATAGTCAATCTTGAAAGTTGAAATAAAATTATTACCTTTATATAATAGAATATATAATATAATTGCATAAAAAACATTCAATATTAGACTCATTTCGAAGGTATTGACGAGACGATTATTGTTTATGTAAAAAATTACACAACTCGATGTCGAATGAAACTTGTGTGAGGCTTAACCGTCGAGAGAAAGAAATTACAATCAATGATAAGTGCGGAAAAGTAAAATGAGACAAATAATTTGATGACGCAGGAAAAACCTCACGACGGAGGAAAAAACCTGCGGTCGACCTAAAAGATAAGTCGACAGAGCACTATGTTCACCAATCAGGGGTGATGTCCTTCGAGTATACAGCTTTGATCGTACGATTACAACTGAGAGAACTATGAAATCGAATGTAAATTACAGATGATTCTCTAGAATAATGATTATAGAACTTGTGAGCTTCGGATAGACTTCGTGTGTTGCAATGTTGGCTTGATTCTTCTTATATAGTGGCTTGATAATAACGGTCCAACGGTATTGTGGCTCATCAATGATTGAATCGTAACCGTCCAACGTTATTGTCTTCAATTAATGCTCGGAGAGTAACTGTCCAACGGCATTGTTGAGAGTTAATGTCCAGATTGTAACTGTTGCGAGATTCTTGCTTGTAACGGTCGATCTTGATGCTGTCGAACGATACATAACTTACGACTTGTTCGATGTAGTGATGATCTTCAACAAGCATAGCATAGTACTCAATTTCCGATTTCCTCAAAGGTGGACAATTGTTAGATATGATGATCAGCTTATCTGCATCAAAGATATAAACTTCATATATTTATTCGTTAGTACCGTCGTACGATATTGTGGATATCGTTCGACTTATTCGATGTATATGTTCGATGTTTAATAATCTTTGTTCGATAATACTTTTAGGTTTTATCTCTGGACCTTATCTTAATACAGGACTATTGTCCTAACACTTATCTTATGATTATAATCGATTGTCGTGCGATCGTAGATTTTTACCCTAACAATTTGCCCCCAAGATTTAGAGAATAATTCTATTTTATCTAAATCTTTAATTTGCTGGTCAAAGAGTAAAAAATACGTTGTCTAACGGTCGAATAGACGTTTAGAAATATAGCCGTTATCTAGCCGTTAGCCTGGACGCGTGTCTTCTAACGGTTAAATGATGACGCGTGGCACGATTATCCCTGATGACTCATTTGATTCAGTTACTATAAATAAGGCGTCTGATTGTGAGAAAAGATTTTACAAATCTTTTTAATTTCGCAACTAATTGCTTGAGATCGTAATCCGACTATTTTTGGCAAAGATTTCGTGCGACTAGGCTTTAAAAGGTACCTCCTTCTTCCTTGTTTCATGCGTCTGAAATCGATAGCACATAAGAGCAATAGAGGTTTAGATAATCTTAGGTTTACTCGATTAAGAAATAGTTTAAGTCGATCAGAGTTCATTATGTCGAGCGAGGTTAGGAGTTCAATTACTGAAAATCTAGAGGTAGAAGAATTAAGAGAGTTAGCCGGGCTTCCTGAGGGTGCTTTGGTGAGGGTAGCTGGAGAAATCCGTCCGGCGGATGCCCCGACGGGTTTCTTTGCCCTGTTTGAGTATCCGTTCAAAGTCGGATTTCGATGGCCATACTCTCCTTTGGCTAGAGCCTTCATGACTCGTTTTGATTTATCTCCGGGACAATTGATGCCCCAGTTCTGGCGTGTCGTCCATGTAATCGAACGGGTAACTAGAAACTGGGATCGTCCTGCGTTCTCGGTTGACGATCTTCTATCTGCTTATACTGTGACTCGCTCTCCTTACAACCGTTTTGGGTTGTTTCCAAGGGGAAGAAGCGATGCCATGTTGGTTCACGGTACCCAAGTGAACGATCGAGGATGGAAGGCGAGATACGTCTTTGTCCAAACGTCCTCGGTCGTAGGCGAGGAATCTTGGGTTGTTCCTGAATGGAACAAAGGCGGTAATATAGCTTACCTTGCTTTTCTTGTCTTCTTTGATCTTTGAGTTATTTTCTCTTACTAATCATTTGTTTCCTTTTTTGCAGCGATCGACTTCTCGTTCGAGGAGACTACTGAAGCGATCGAACGCTTCTTGAGCTACAGTGTGACCGATCGGAAGTATCGGACGTCAAAAGGAGGTGACGAGAGCGACGTCGAACCTGAAGTGCAAGTAATCGAGGAAAAGGACATGGAAGGTAATTGTCTTACGTCGATATTCTCGTTTATAGTAATTTATTTTGATTCTAATTTCTCTTTTCTGCACAGGCTCAGCTTCTAAGAAGGCGTCGACAATGGAAGCAGCTGCTCGTGCTGCCAAAAGAAAAGCTGCTGCCCAGGAGGCTCAAGTGGCTAAACGTACGAGATCGTCGTACGTTCCTGTGGATACCCCGCCTAAGGATACCGCACGCAAGGTTGAAGGCGGGATAGCAGCTATCCCTCTTAGCTTTGCTCCTCCTGCAAAGGGAGAGGGTGCGTCGAGTCAGCCTGCGTCGAAGGTCGACAAGGGCAAGGGGGTTGAGGGATCTGGTCTTACGACCATGACGATCCAGATACCCTCTGACTTCATGGTGGACGATGTCATTAGGACGGCGGCCACTTTCCCTGTCCTGGAGCAGTTTCATGTCCCTGCTCAGAAGGCGCGTATGGAGGAGGCTGACATCGAAGATCTGGATGCCTCCATCGCGGGTATCTCTTTCTTGGTAAGTCCCTGTCGTACAATTTCACTTTTATTTTTCATGTACAGCTTTTAACTTTCTCTCTTTTCTTTTGTATAGGCCTTGCAAACTAGTCTTAGCCTCCACACTCGGATGGCTAAGATCAAAGAGGAATTGGCGTCGAACCAGAATGATGCCAAGGTGGCCAGGAAAGAGGCCGACAAGGCCAAAAAGAAGCTGGTCCAATTGACCGACGAGGTTAATGCCAAGTCGGTTCAAATTGGGGATTTGGAATCCAAGCTGGAACTCAGCGAGCAATTCCAAGTTCAACAGCGGGAACGGCTGAAGTTGGCCTTGGACCACACCAAGGAGCTGGAGAAAGAGCTGTTGGTCGTTCGACGAGAGAAAGCTGAGAGGGAAGAAGCTCTGTCGTCCAAGATCCAAGAACTGGAAGAGGATGCTGCCTTGGTTCGCGTGGTCGCACGTACTGCGGTCATGCGACGAGTAGCCGCTGGGACTATCACCTCTCAGATGGCAAAGGACGAGGTAGCCTCTTTCGTTCAGGTGATGGGCTCTGAAGACCTTCTTGACGAGGAGGATCTAAAAGGCCTGGACGAAGAGAAGCCTGCGGATGTCGAGGAAGCAGGTGTCGAGGAGGAGGTTCCTGGAACCTCTGGATCCGTTCCTGCGCATCCTTTGGAGACTGAAGAGGTTCCTGCTGCAGATCCACCTTCCACCGACGCTCCTTTAGAATAGTTTTCTTTTTGTAATCGTAAAAATTTTTTGTACTCTGCCGTTTTTAGGCAAGAAATGTTTAATGAATGAAATTTTGTTTGAATAACGTGTGTTTTAACTTATCACTTGTTGTGTTATTATAACTTTTATCATGCGTTTTAGCTCGTGTCGTGCGTTTTTAGCTTTTATCGTGCGTTTTAGCTTTTATTTTTGCATGCATTTGTTTTAAAGTCCTTAGACTTGATTTAGAAACGTTTCTTTTGTACTCATGAGAGTATTCGTGCGACTGGCGAGTTGACTTGCGCTCTTGCGATATAAACGTGCGTTATAGCGATTTTCTTGCGATCCATGCGATTTTTGTCGTGCGATTCCTGCGATAAGCATGCATTTAAGTCGTGCGATACTTGCGTTAATCGTGCGATCCATGCGATTTATCGTGCGATACCTGCGAAAAAGGATGACTAAGGGGTGGCCGTTGGCTTAGCCAACGGCGCTCCGATGGTTAAGTCAGTAATGGATAAGGAATAAATCGTATGTAAATAGGTTTAGAAATAATACCTTTTGAGGTGATGGGCGTTCCAGCTTCGTGGGATTTCCATAACTTCCATAGTCGTAAGTCTGTATGCTCCATTTCCGATGACTTTGGAAATTATATAAGGTCCTTCCCATTTGATGGAAAGTTTTCCAGCGTTGGGTTCTTGTGTGTTTTGAAACACATGTCGTAAGACATAATCTCCAACTTGAAAAATTTTTGCCTTTACCTTTTTGTTGAAGTGTCTTTCGACAATTCCTTTCTGTGCAGCCATCGTTCGTAGTGCTTTTTCTCGGATTTCTTCTAAGGCGTCAAGATCGTAAGATAAATTTATTGCATTTTGATCATACGTGCGACTTCTGGCAGTTGGTATTTGAGCTTCGATTGGCAAGACTGCTTCGCATCCATATACCAGAGAATACGGAGTTTGTCCAGTTGATGCTCTAGGTGTCGTACGATTCGCCCATAAGACAGATGGCAATTCATCTACCCATTTTCCTTTTGCTCCTTTCAACCTCTTTCGGATTGAATTGATGATGACTTTGTTGCTCGACTCTGCTAACCCGTTAGATTGTGGATATCTCGGAGTTGAAGTGATTAACTTGATTCCTCGTTTTTCACAGAACGTACGAGTCTTATCACTTATAAATTGTGAGCCGTTGTCGCACATGATTTCAGCTGGTACCCCGAATCTGTAAATGATGTTTTTCTGAATGAAAGATATAACTTCTTTATCTCGGATCTGTGAGAAAGCACCAGCTTCTATCCATTTCGAGAAGTAGTCGGTGAGTACGAGTAGATAGACTTTCTGTCCAGGGGCTGGAGGTAATTTTCCCACGATGTCCATTCCCCATCGCATGAAGGGCCATGGAACTAGAACAGAATGTAAAGGTTCAGATGGTCGATGGACCATACTCGAATGTCTTTGACATGCGTCACATCGTTGGACGTACGTTATGGCATCTTCTCGTAGAGTAGGCCAATAGTAACCTTGTCGTGAGATTCGACTGGCAAGACTTCTGCCCCCTGCGTGATTTCCACATTCTCCGTCATGCATCTCTTGGAGAATTTGATTGATTTGTACTTTATTTGTAACGCATCGTAGAAGAAGTCCTGTCGTGGATCTTCGATAAAGTTGATCTTCAAAGATTGTGTATCTTGAGGCTTTCGATCTTGTCTTTCGAGCTTCCATTTTATCTTCAGGTAGTTGGTCGTGCTTGAGGTAGTTCCATATGTCGAGCGACCAGTTGTAAATTTCTTCGTTCATTTGTACTTCATCGTTTACCGCAATTGTTGGTGTCGTGAGATGAAGTAATGGGATATTTTCCATGAACGGATCATGAAATGCAGATCCCAGATTGGCCAGTGCGTCCGCTTGCATATTTAGATCTCTTGGTATTTGCTCGATTAAGAACTGTTCAAATCGTGCGATTCGATCTTTAACGGCTTTGAGATAACTCATCATTTTTGAGTCTTTTGCTTGAAAATCTCCATTTACTTGGTTTACGACCAATAAAGAATCGCTTCGAACGTGCAACTGTTTTGCCCCCAGTCTAAGAGCAATATCTAGTCCTGCGATCAAAGCTTCATATTCTGCTTCATTGTTTGTGGCGGTTTACGACCAATAAAGAATCGCTTCGAACGTGCAACTGTTTTGCCCCCAGTCTAAGAGCAATATCTAGTCCTGCGATCAAAGCTTCATATTCTGCTTCATTGTTTGTGGCTTTGAATTCGCATCGTACGGAGTATACTATATTTCCCCCTTGTGATGATTTTAAGACAATGCCTAATCCACATCCTCGTACGTTCGAGGAACCATCAACGTAGAGTATCCAAGGCTGGTTGTCTGAAATCATCACAACTTCGTCGCACGTCGTGGGTTCCAATCCTGGAGAAAATTCTGCCACGAAATCTGCTAGTACTTGCGATTTGATGGCCGTCTTGGGTTTAAATTCAATGTCGAACCCACTGAGATAAATGCTCCATTTGGCTAGTCGTCCTGTCAGTTCTGGTTTTCGAAGCACCGTCTTGAGTGGATAATTGGTCACAACAATGATATGATGTGACTCGAAGTAATGCCTTAGCTTCTTTGCTGCCGTCATAAGACCTAGTAGCAATTTTTCCATTGATGTGTACCTGGTTTCTGCGTCGAGGAAAGACTTGCTAACATAATAGATTGGTCGTTGTCGTTGATCTTCTTCTCGCACAAGTACTGCACTTGTCGCATTTTTGCTCACTGCCAAATACAACTGTAGACTTTCTCCTTCGACTGGTTTTGTCAGCAGTGGAGGTGATGTCATATATTGCTTCAGTTCTTGCAAAGCTTTCTCATGCTCGTCTGTCCACAAGAAGCCTTGATTCTTTCGTAGGACATTATAGAACAAATGGCATTTATCCGATGATCGTGAAATAAATCGGGTTAAAGCTGCCACTCGTCCTGTTAACTTCTGGACTTCTTTGACATTCCTTGGAGATTGTATCTCGACGATAGCTTTGACTTGTTCTGGACTTGCTTCGATTCCGCGTTGCGTGACCAAGTACCCCAAGAATTTTCCTGCTCGTACTCCGAAGGAACATTTTGTTGGATTGAGCTTCATCTTGTATTGTCGTAGGATATCGAAGGATTGCTTTAAATGTGCAACGTGATCGGTCGAACGTTCTGATTTCACAAGCATGTCGTCGATATAAACTTCCATCGTTCGTCCAAGATGTTCTTTGAACATCATGTTAACCAATCTTTGATATGTTGATCCTGCATTCTTGAGACCGAATGGCATAACTTTATAACAGTATATGCCTTTATCGGTCATGAATGCAGTCTTCTCCTGGTCGTCCGTGTGCATCAATATTTGGTTGTATCCTGAATACGCGTCCATGAATGTCAACAATTCATGTCCTGCCGTCGCGTCGACCATGGCGTCAATATGAGGTAAAGGAAAAGGATCTTTTGGACAAGCTTTGTTTAGATCGGTGAAGTCGATACAGACTCTCCACTTTCCGTTCTTCTTTTGTACGACGACTACATTAGCTAACCATTCTGGATATTTGACTTCTCGGATCTTCCCTGTTTTAAGCAGATTGTCAACTTCATCGTTGATCACTTTATTTCTTTCAGGCGCGAACTTGCGACGTTTCTGCTTAATGGGTTTGAACGTAGGATCCACATTCAATTTATGCGATATAATGCTTGGATCTATTCCGACCATATCTTCGTGCGACCATGCAAAACAGTCTGAATGTTCCTGCAAAAAAGATATAATCGTATTTTTTATGTCAGGGGGGAGCGAGGCTCCTACGAAGACTTTTCGATCAGGATGTTCAGGATCAAGGGCGACTTCTTCTAGCCGAAGGTCGTCGTTCGATTTCCTCTCATCCTGGCTCTGTAATTGCTAGATGTCCTGCGACTTTGTCTTCATCGTGATCTTGTAACATTCTCGTGCAATTTTGTTCTCACTAGCAATCTCTTGAATTCCCCATGGAGAAGGAAATTTAATCTTCTGGTGGTATGTCGAAGGAATTGCTTTCATCTCGTGGATCCAGGGTCTTCCAAGAATAACATTGTAAGCTGATTGGCAGTCCACAACATTGAACTTTGTTTGTTTGTTGATGCCTTTGGCGTAGACAGGCAAGATGATTTCTCCGAGGGTGTTCATCGGGTCTCCATTGAATCCAATCAGAGTAGTACTTCGTCGTACGATTTCTGACCGTTCGATTCCCATGACTTTAAGAGTATCTGCAAAAATAACGTTAGCCGAACTACCTCCATCAATCAATATTCTCTTAGTCGAACAGTTTCCGATTGTCAACTGTATGACTAGAGCGTCATGATGTTTATGATGGACCCCCTGTGTATCGTCTTGGTCGAACGTGATTGCCATTGCATCGAGCTCTTTTTCTGTCTTTGATTTGGCTTCTCCGGGGATAGGATGTTCGCTTGGACCATCTCGTGCATGTCGCTTTGCAGCTGAATATGTAAGTCCACAAACTTCTGATCCTCCAGTGATGCAGTTTATGACTTTTGTATGAACTGGTGACGCTGGTCGTCCTTGTTCTTCTGGGATGAGGCCTTTCAGGTGCCCCTTAGATTTCAAATATGAAATCTCCTTCTTTAAGCTGATACATTCATCTGTCGTATGACCATGATCCTCGTGAAAGTCGCACCATCTGTTCTGATCTTTGTCCTTGCTTGGTTTATCAGATTTCTTTGGCCATCGTACGTTTGCATCAATCTTTCGTAGCGAATCCACCAAATCTTTCGATGTACCTGCAAAATTGTAAGTAGATAACTCTGGATATCGTATTTTAACAGTACCTTTGCTTGGTCGAGTTTTCGACTCGTATCGAGGATTTCCAATCTTGTTTACTCTCTTATGCTTAAAGTCATGTTTTTGAGCACCAAGAGGTTTCTTTTTTGCGGAATGCTTTCGTCGGAAGAGAGCATCATCTTCTATTCTCATGAAAGCTAGTGTTCTAGCTCGTACGTCGTCGAAGTTTTCTGGTGGATATTTCGTTAATTCCAAATATAATCCAGAGGAATCTTCTAATCCACGCTTGTATGCCTCGATTGCTGTTTTCACGTCGCAATTTTTTATTTCAATCATTGCTGCATTGAATCTGTTGAAGTAGTCGCGGATTGTTTCTCCAGATTTCTGTACGATATAGTACAGGTCGCTGGTCTGCTTCTCCATCTTACGACTGCTAGCGAATTGTCGAGTGAATTGGTTCACCAATTCTGCAAACGATCCGATACTTTTTGGCTTTAGGTTAATAAGCCATTGTAATGCTGCTCCTGTTAAAGTTGATCCAAAGCTTTTGCACATGCAGACTTCTTGATATTGCGCCGGTATAGGAACTGTCCACATAAGTTGCTTGTACTGTGCTATATGTTCGACCGGATCTGTGATTCCAGAATATTTTGTTGCGAAAGCTGGTATAGTATATTTCTTAGGAACGTCAACAAGAGCTAATTCATCAACGAACGGTGAAGCCTGAAATCCAGTTTTAGGTTCGACTTCGACGGGTACTGCTGCTCCGGGTAGCTTTGTGAGTAATGCGAACAATTTTTGGTTTTGTTCTTCCAGGGATTTCAGTCGTACGTTTAGAGGATCTTCAACGTTTATAGGGATCGTTGGAATACAGCTAGAAGAAATTCCGGTACTGGGTGGTATTGTCGTATGAATGGTGGAACTAGCAACTGTGGGTATATGACCAGGAATAGGAATTTGTTGGGAAAAAGGCTCGAACGTGAACATGGGTGTTCCTTGAGGCATAGAAGGTGGACCTCGAGGCATAGGTGGCGGGCCATGAGGTATTGGTGGAATAAACTGTGGTAAAGATGGTCGTACGTTGTTGTATTGTTGGTTCACAGTTGAAAATGGCATTGAGGCATTGAACTGTGGTCGAAGCGGTGGTCTTAGATGTTGAGGAGGATATGGTGGAGGGATAGACATTGGGATTGTCATCGATGGTCCAGGTAGAGCTCGAAGACGTTGAATTTCGTTGTTAGCCTCTTGCAATTGTTGTTGGAGTGATGCTATGAATCCGTTATCCATTGTCCTGCGCAAATAGCTCAAAGAGAACTCAAAGAAAACGGTTAGTACTAAGGCGCACTTTTCACCGAATGAAATTTTTCTCAAAACGGAGCCCCACGGTGGGCGCCAAACTGTTTATGTAAAAAATTACACAACTCGATGTCGAATGAAACTTGTGTGAGGCTTAACCGTCGAGAGAAAGAAATTACAATCAATGATAAGTGCGGAAAAGTAAAATGAGACAAATAATTTGATGACGCAGGAAAAACCTCACGACGGAGGAAAAAACCTGCGGTCGACCTAAAAGATAAGTCGATAGAGCACTATGTTCACCAATCAGGGGTGATGTCCTTCGAGTATACAGCTTTGATCGTACGATTACAACTGAGAGAACTATGAAATCGAATGTAAATTACAGATGATTCTCTAGAATAATGATTATAGAACTTGTGAGCTTCGGATAGACTTCGTGTGTTGCAATGTTGGCTTGATTCTTCTTATATAGTGGCTTGATAATAACGGTCCAACGGTATTGTGGCTCATCAATGATTGAATCGTAACCGTCCAACGTTATTGTCTTCAATTAATGCTCGGAGAGTAACTGTCCAACGGCATTGTTGAGAGTTAATGTCCAGATTGTAACTGTTGCGAGATTCTTGCTTGTAACGGTCGATCTTGATGCTGTCGAACGATACATAACTTACGACTTGTTCGATGTAGTGATGATCTTCAACAAGCATAGCATAGTACTCAATTTCCGATTTCCTCAAAGGTGGACAATTGTTAGATATGATGATCAGCTTATCTGCATCAAAGATATAAACTTCATATATTTATTCGTTAGTACCGTCGTACGATATTGTGGATATCGTTCGACTTATTCGATGTATATGTTCGATGTTTAATAATCTTTGTTCGATAATACTTTTAGGTTTTATCTCTGGACCTTATCTTAATACAGGACTATTGTCCTAACACTTATCTTATGATTATAATCGATTGTCGTGCGATCGTAGATTTTTACCCTAACAATTATGATGGTATAGTTTGTAAAAAACGCAATTTTAATATATTTAGTTCATAATATATAATTATTTAGATTATATGATACGGGTTTAAAATAGAAAGTGAAAAAGTGAAGGACTAAAATAAGATTTAATAACTAATTATAGGGGTACAAAGTGTAAATGTGTAAAATCAGTTTTGTTGAACAAAATAACCAACTTTATGAGTTATTCTCTTTATATAATAGTATAGATATAGATATAATAGTATAGATTAGTCATGTCTAGTGTTTTAAAATGGATAAAAGTTAAATCTTTGTATGCATTATAAAAGATCGTATTTTTGTACAATAATTAATGATCTATAAGAAGAAAAATGGACAGATCAAATCGTTGATATCTTTGTGAAACGACTTATAAAAAGTTGTGGTCCTAAAAAAAATAATTAACTTATGCTACTTATAAGGCCATGCGTAACGGGGGCTTGAATTCGGCGGCTTGGAACCCGTCGGGCTAGCTGGCTGAGCGGGCTACCGGTACGCCGGCAGCGGGTTCAGCGGGTTGCAAGCTTTTCTCCACACCGGTGGTTTGCACACGCCGCTTAGTTTGTGTGTGTGTGTTGTGTGTTGTGTGTGTCTATGTTGTGTGTGTAAGAGAGAGAGAAGGTTGGGAGGGTTGAGTACTAATCAGAGAGTGTTCCAGAGGATTAATGGTAAGGTTTGGAAAAAACTGATGTGGCAGCAGATATGACAGTGGGGTTTGGAAAGATTAGGAGGGTTGGATATTGATAGCCTAAATAAACCGAAAAAAATGTCATATTTTAAAATAAAATGTTTATTTTTGTCATGTGATTTTTAATTTATTATAACTAATTTAATTTTGTCCTTCATCTTCAACATTTGCTTTTTGGTTCATTATGGCATCTATTTGATTTAGCATTTCATACTTGAAGTAACACACTACAAGGGAAAAAAAAAGTTTGGAGAAAAAAGTTTTAGAGAATGTTTTGGAAACGTATCTAAAAATGATTTTTAAAGAAAGAATTATATGATAAATGTAAAAAGTGTAACTAAGTATAAGTTTTTTCTACTTAAAACCCTCTTAAAACCAATGTTTTAAAAACCGGGATTCTAGTCGAACTAGTATGATAACTGGTTTCCGGTTCAACCGGTTCCAAACATTTTTACGTATTTTTTCATTTTTCTACATTCATATATACATAAAACCAACAATTTGATATCTACAAATTGAAAAACATAAAAATACACATTACAATATGTTTTATATTAATCCAAAAATATTAAAAAATAAATAATAACAAGTTTTACACGTATTTTTTTAAAACCGGGTCAACTGGTTTTTGCCAGTTCGATCCACTGGTTCAACCACTAAACCGACCGGTTCAATCCGGTTCTTAAAACTCCATAAAAGCGGTCACATTTGACCCGGTCCTTTCACCGATTCCTGGTTCGACTGGACCGATTCAACCGGTTTTTTCTATATTTCATTTTGTGTTTTAGTCATATATCGTATATTGGCTTAAATATGTTAAAGTGTCGGTACCTACTGTTCATGAACAATATTTTGGCTTCCTGGTATTAGTATTATTAAAATCTCCTAAAATTAAATTTTTTGATTTTTTGATTTTTTGATTTCTTAGATCTTTTATTTATTTTATTAAACCTTTCGTATGATAACATTTGTATAAACTTTATGTTTCATATAAATTCATGTTACTACTTACGATCAAATCTACCATAGTTTACAACACGGCGTAAAGCTCGGGCTCTTAATAGGTAACTTCCTCTAAAATATTAACATAAAATTCATGTTACTACTTACGATCAAATCTACCACAGTTTATAACCCGATGTGAAGCCCGTGCTCTTAATAGGTAACTTTCTCTTAGTAGGTAACAACGAACCTTTACAATATTAACAAAACTCCGCGCAGTGAAACGCGGGCAAACCACCTTGTTTATGTATAACAAGCAGAAATGAATGGAAACCACATTGATTAAAAAAAACTTTGAAAACCAAAAATTGAAAATAATTATAAACAATAAAGGACAAAAGGTATAGTTTATTTTTAATTTTATAAAACGACATGTGATTGGTTTTGTGTGGTGTGGTGTGGGGCTCAGCTCAACATGCAAAATTTTGCTTTAATTATGCTACCTTTTGTAACCCACGCACTTCAAAATCTTGGAACAGGTTAAATGATGACAATAAAATGAAACAAAAAATACATCAAGTACACATCTAGACTTCAAGTTGCTTATAAAATTATTGAAAAAGAGGAAAAGACATCTGACATGCTTATAGAATTATTTTTTGGAATTATAATTCGAGCCTTCTATGATAAAAATGGATAGGTTAA
>JARYMX010000628.1:0-14181 GCA_030169165.1 Centaurea solstitialis | reverse complement strand
AAAATGGAAGATTTTCCTTTTCCTATATCCCACCTAATTAAACTTTTTTCTAAGATGAAAGATTGGTTTGCTATAAAGTCAGAATTAGAAATTTTAGATCGAGAAATTCAAATAAAAAAAAACTACCAGAAAATGGGAATAGAAATATGGAGAACATTCCATATAAAACAAAAAACAAGAAGTATTCTGTTAATAGCTCAAGCAATTTTTAGAAAATATATTAAATTACCCTTATTGATAATAGCTAAGAATATTGGCCGTATTTTATTAGGGCAATCTCCGGAATGGTATGAAGATTTCCAAGATTGGAATAGAGAAACTTATTTAAGATGTAGCTTGAATGGTATTCAATTCTACAAAAAAAATTTTCCTAAAAATTGGTTAAAAGAGGGTTTTCAGATAAAAATCCTATATCCTTTTCATTTAAAACCTTGGCACAGCTCTAAGCGACGACTCTCTAATAAAAATCTAAAGAAACAAGATGATTTTGATTCTTGTTTTTTAACAGTTTTAGGAACGGAAATGGAATATCCTTTTGGTCCTCCTCGAAAAACACCTTCCTTTTTTGAACCCATTTTTCAAGATATAGACTTTAAAGTCGAACTCAGAAAATGGAATTTTCGAGTTCGAAGAGTTTTTTAAAAAAAATCAAAAATAAAGAAGCATTTTTATTTGTAAAACGAATAATAAGACAACTTTTCAAAGGAAAGACAATTCCATTATTTATACCGATAGAAATATATGAATCAAGTGAAACTAAAAAGGAAAAGGATTCTATAATCAGCAATCAGATAATTAATGAATCAGTTAGTCAAATTCGATCTACAGGTTGGACAAATTATTCACAGGCGGAAGAAGAAATGCAAAATAGGATTGATAGAAGAAGCACAATCATAAATCAAATAGAAATAATGAAAAAAGAGAAAAAAAAAGCAAGGCCAGGAATAAAAAAAAATCAAAATAATAATGGAGAATCACCGCCAAAAATTGGGAAAATATTGAAAAGAAAAAATATTAAATTAATAGTTCAATTTTTCATTAAAAAAATATACATAGATATCTTTCTATGTATCATTAATATGCGCAGAACCGCTCTACAACTTTTTATCGCATCAACAAAAAAAGTTCTTGATAAATACATTTACAATAATGAAACAAATCAAGAAAGCATTAATAAAACAAAACAAAATAAAATTGACTTTATTTTGCCTATGACTATAAAAAGGGCTTTTGATAATCTTAGAAATAGTAAGGGGAAGCCCCATATTTTTTTTGACTTATCTTACTTGTCACAAAACTATGTATTTTTAAAATTATCACAAAGCCAAGTTTTTAACTTCAATAAGTTAAGATCTATTCTTCAATATAATCGACCGTCTTTTTTTCTTAAGACTGAAATAAAAGATTTTTTTGGAAGACAAGGAATATTTCATTCCGAATTAAGACATAAGAAACTTTCAAATTATGGAATGAATCCATGGAAAAACTGGTTAAGAAGTGATTATCAATACGATTTATCTCAGATTACATGGTCTAGATTAGTCCCACAAAAAATGGAGAAATGGAATTAATCAATCCCATAGGTCTCAAAATCAAGATTTAAACAAATGGTATTCCTATGAAAAAGACCAAATAGTTGATTACAAAAAAAAACAAAATTCGAAAGTATATTTATTACCAAATAAAGAGGAGAATTTTCAAAAAAACTATAGATATGATCTTTTATCATATAAATATATACATTCTGAAACTAATAAGAACTCCTATATTTATAGATCATCATTAGAAACAAATAAGAACCAAGAAAATTCCACCAGAAATAAAGAAAAATTTTTTAACATATTCAAGAATATTCCTATCAATAATTATCTAGGAAAAAGTTATAGTTATATTATATATATGGAAAAAAATCCAGATAGAAAATATTTGGTTTGTAAAATGAAAAAAAATATTAAGGCTGAACCTAAACCTAATAAGGACCAAAAAATGGATAAAATTCATAATAATGGTCTTTTTTATCTTCCGATTCATTCAAATTCCGAAATCAATTACAAATACAAAAGAATCTTTTTTGATTGGATGGTAATGTTTTGTGATTGGATGGGAATGAATGAAAAAATATTAATCTTAAATCGATTCACATCGACGCCGAAAGTTGTTTTCTTTCCAGAGTTTGTAATACTTTATGATAAATATAAAAAGAAACCTTGGTTTATCCCAAGCAAATTACTTCTTTTTAATTTGAATATAAATCCCAATTTTAGTGAAAATAAAAATATCAATGTAAAGGAAGAAGAGGATGAGCCTTTTTTTGTAAAGCAAGAAAGGGATGAGTATTTTTTTGGAAAGCAAGAGCAGAATGAGGATTTTTTAAATTTTAGCCCATCAAATTCAAAACAATATTTTAAATTAAAGAATCAAAACAATATCGAAGAATCTTTTTCACAACCGATCCGAAAACTAAGAATCGTCCTTCAAGGAGATTTTCCCTTGCAATTACAATGGAATGGACGTGTGAATAAATTGAATCAAAAAATGATGGATAATATCCCGGCATACGGTCTCCTGCTTAACCTGATAAAAGTAAGAAAAATTGTTCTATCCCATATTAAAAGGAAAGAAATGAATCTGGATATAATGATTGAGCGTTTGGATCTTACAAAATTAATGGAAAATAGAATCTTAATTATGGAACGTGCCCATCTATCTGTAAAAAATGACGGACAGTTCTTTATGTATCAAATCATAGGTATTTCATTGGTTCATAAAAATAAGCACCAAAGCAATCAAAGATACCGAAAACAAAAAAATGTTGCTAAGAATAATTTTGATGAATCCATTCCAAGACATAAAATAAAAAATCTAAATAGAGACAAAAATAATTATGATTTGCTTGTTCCTGATTATGATTTGCTTGTTCCTGAAAAAATTTTATCGTCTAGACGTCGTAGAGAATGGAGAATTCTAATTTCTTTCAATTTGAATTTAAAGACTAGGAATGATGTGCATAGAAATATAGTATTTTGCAAGGAAACCAAGATAAAAAATTTTTTACTATGCTATTATCATATGTATTACCCGAAAGTAGATTGATAAAAACGAGTGGATAGCTAGGAACACTAAGGTACACAAAGGATTCGTAATAGAGATTATGTAAGTCTATTTTTCTGCGTATAAAAAGAATTCTAATTGGGCTTTAAATTAGTAGAAATGATTAAGGAGTACTTCCACGATTCCGATCCAGAGTATACTTCTATTCACCGATTAAGTAAATAACTATCAAGAACGAAGTAATCCTTTAAGTTTGTTTAACATCCCCCTTTTTTTGAGAAAGGAGAACAGGAACGAAAAAAAATCAAAAGACTGAATGGAATTGGACTATAAAAAAAATATTTTTTGCTTTCTTTCTCTATATAGAGAGAATTCTTGTCATGATTCGTGAACTAATGCAATGTCTAATTGGATTTCGTAATTGAAAACGTTAGGTTGAAATATCTATTGATATTGCTAAAAGAAATATTTTATTCAAGGATTAAGTTATTACTCAACAAAGAATAATTTGAATTATTAAAAGATAAGATGAATTCAGAAGCACTTTATTATAAATATAGCAAACAGAATTCCAGTGTCTAATGGGGACCTTAGAATGGATTTCGTTTTATCCCTATCTATCCTACAAACATATCAATAAAAATAATAATGGACGGGTCCTTAGATTTATTTGTGACCTTTGAGGAGCCGTATGAGATGAAAATCTCATGTACGGTTCTGTAATAGGGATGGGAACAGTGATGTTATCATCGACTATGATTATCTAACAGTTTAAGTACAGTTGATATAGTTGAAGCGCAGTCAAAATATGGTTTTTTGGGATGGAATTTGTGGCGTCAACCTATAGGCTTTTTGGTTTTTCTAATTTCTTCCCTAGCCGAGTGTGAACGATTACCTTTTGATTTACCAGAAGCAGAAGAAGAATTAGTAGCAGGTTATCAAACCGAATATTCGGGTATCAAATTTGGTTTATTTTACGTTGCTTCATATTTAAATCTACTAGTTTCTTCATTATTTGTAACAGTTCTTTACTTGGGGGGTTGGAATCTTTCGATTCCGTACATATTTGTTCCCGAGCTTTTTGAAATTACTAAAAGAGGTAGAGTCTTTGGAACAATAATTGGTATCTTTATTACATTAGCTAAAACTTATTTGTTCTTGTTCATTCCTATCGCAACAAGATGGACTTTACCGAGGCTGAGAATGGACCAATTATTAAATCTTGGATGGAAATTTCTTTTACCTATTTCTCTAGGTAATCTATTATTAACAACTTCTTCCCAACTTATTTCACTGTAAAAGAATACTTCTATATTCGCGACTTGTGTCAAACAAGAGAAAGAAATAAGTATCCAATTTTTTATAGATATTCACGATATGCTCCCTATGGTAACTGAGTTCATGAATTATGGCCAACAAACAGTACGAGCCGCAAGGTATATTGGTCAAGGTTTCATGATTACCTTATCACATGCGAATCGTTTACCTGTAACTATTCAATACCCCTACGAAAAATTGATCACATCCGAGCGTTTCCGCGGCCGAATCCACTTTGAATTTGATAAATGCATTGCCTGTGAGGTATGTGTTCGTGTATGTCCTATAGATCTGCCCGTTGTTGATTGGAAATTAGAAACTGATATTAAAAAGAAACGACTGCTTAATTACAGTATTGATTTCGGAATATGTATATTTTGTGGTAATTGCGTTGAGTATTGTCCAACAAATTGTTTATCAATGACTGAAGAATATGAACTTTCTACGTATGATCGTCACGAATTAAATTATAATCAAATTGCTTTGGGTCGGTTACCAATGTCAGTAATTGACGATTACACAATTCGAACAATTTTTAATTTGCCTGAAATAAAAACTTAAGAAAAATTCCCGATTAATGACTCGTTTTGATCTAAACTCATTTTGATCTAAAAAAACGAGGGTTTTTGTTTGGTGAATAACTATAATTATATTGATTAGGGAGTGAGAATCGTGTTTTAATTTATATTAAAAATATATTTATATAGTTTGAGGATTTGAAAATATATAGATTCAAATTACTCTTTCGAGAGATTAGGCTAATAACTATATCTACATCAATTCATATCCATGAAAATGGAATTTTTTAAATTTAATAGTTAAGAACTATTATAAAAAAGTAGAGTTACTTCTTTTTTCCTGACCGGGTCAATAAAGTTATGAAAGATTTTGATTTATTTATCTCTTATTTTATATATAATGGATTTACCTGGACTAATACATGATTTTCTTTTAGTCTTTCTGGGATTGGGTCTTATATTAGGGAGTCTGGGAGTAGTATTACTTCCCAATCCCATTTATTCTGCCTTTTCGTTGGGATTGGTTTTTGTTTGTATATCTTTATTCTATATTCTATCGAACTCCCATTTTGTAGCTGCTGCGCAGCTCCTTATTTACGTAGGAGCCATAAATGTTTTAATCATTTTTGCTGTGATGTTTATAAATGGTTCAGAATATTCCAAAGATTTCCATCTTTGGACCGTTGGAGATGGAGTAACTTACGTGATCTGTACAAGTCTTTTTGTTTCACTAATTACTACTATTCCCGATACGTCATGGTACGGCATTATTTGGACTACAAAAGCAAACCAGATTGTAGAGCAAGATTTGATAAGTAATAGTCAACAAATTGGGATTCATTTATCAACAGATTTTTTTCTTCCGTTTGAATTCATTTCAATAATTCTTTTAGTTGCGTTAATCGGCGCAATTGCTGTAGCTCGTCAATAATAACTCTGTAGAACTGGAAATAAAAAAACTTTGTTATGAGCTATCACATGCATTTCCTTTTTTCTATTTGACTTTGTATATAAAATAGAAATTCTTTATTAGTTCTATCTATTCCCAATATATTTCTTTATTCCATTACTCGTTATATTCTAGTCAATCCAATTGGTTAAATTGTTGTTCATATTGAAATGAATCGAGATTGATAAGGAGTTGGTTAATGATGCTCGAACATGTACTTGTTTTGAGTGCCTATTTATTTTCTGTCGGTCTATATGGATTGATCACAAGTCGAAATATGGTTAGGGCTCTTATGTGTCTTGAACTTATATTAAATGCGGTTAATCTCAATTTTGTAACATTTTCTGATTTTTTTGATAGTCGTCAATTAAAAGGAGCCATTTTCTCCATTTTTGTTATAGCTATTGCAGCTGCTGAAGCCGCTATTGGACTCGCTATTGTTTCATCAATTTATCGTAACAGAAAATCAACTCGGATAAATCAATCGAATTTGTTGAATAAGTAATATTATCATATAAATTATAATTTTCATAAATTAATTCAAATCAGCACGTCTGGCACGTAAGGTATTATCATGTTATCACAAACATAAGAAATCAAAGTATTTTGGCACTGTCAATCCAGAAATAGATTAATAAAAAAACTCGGAGAACTCATCGATTCATCTAGTATTTCAATATATAATTCATTTATAAATTTACTAGATTGAAACTTTATCACGTTCAAAAATGGATAGATCCAATGTCGCATTCAGTAAAGATTTATGATACATGTATCGGGTGTACTCAATGTGTCCGAGCCTGTCCCACGGATGTATTAGAAATGATACCTTGGGACGGATGTAAAGCCAAACAAATAGCTTCTGCTCCAAGAACAGAGGATTGCGTTGGTTGTAAGAGATGTGAATCCGCCTGCCCAACGGATTTCTTGAGTGTTCGAGTTTATTTATGGCATGAAACAACCCGCAGCATGGGTATAGCTTATTAATACGTTATAGAAAACCCTACTTGAGTCCATTTTATTTTTTTACCGCCAAAACCTGTGCCCAAAAAGAAAATATTTTGGAGCACGGGTTTTTTCTGGTCCAAGTGTATCTTGTCTTTACCACGAACAAATTTCCTTGGTTAACAATAATTGTAGTTTTACCAATATTTGCGGGTTCCTTAATTTTATTTCTTCCACATAAAGGAAATAGGGTAATTAGGTGGTATACAATATGTATATGCATGTTAGAACTTCTTCTAACAACCTATGCATTCTGTTATCATTTCCAATTGGACGATCCATTAATCCAACTAGTAGAGGACTATAAATGGATCGATTTTTTTGATTTCCGTTGGAAATTAGGAATAGATGGACTGTCTATAGGACCCGTTTTATTAACAGGATTTATCACTACTTTAGCTACTTTAGCGGCCTGGCCTGTTACTCGGGATTCTCGATTATTCCATTTCTTGATGTTAGCAATGTACAGTGGTCAAATAGGATCATTTTCTTCTCGGGACCTTTTACTTTTTTTCATCATGTGGGAATTAGAATTAATTCCGGTTTATCTACTTCTATCCATGTGGGGAGGAAAGAAACGTCTGTACTCAGCCACAAAATTTATTTTGTACACGGCGGGAGGTTCCATTTTTCTCTTAATGGGAGTTCTGGGTGTCGGTTTATATGGTTCTAATGAACCAACGTTAAATTTTGAAACATCAGTTAATCAGTCGTATCCTGTGGCTTTGGAAATAATATTATATATTGCATTTTTATTGCTTTTGCTGTCAAATCACCGATTCTACCCCTACATACATGGTTACCAGATACCCACGGAGAGGCGCATTACAGTACTTGTATGGCCCCGTTTTTTTATTAAATTATTAGGAATCTATGGATTCCTTTATAAGACTGGGCATTGCCACTCGGACTCGACGAGATGCTCTAGCACGTTTCCTAAGAGCAAGGTGGGCTACCGATTTCACCTTACGGCTTCTTCGAAGTTAATAGCCTATTTATATTCTTCTCATTGACAAGTCAATTCAATCATGTTAGGTTTTTGTAAAAATGAAATTGATAAAAAAATGAGATCAAAAGTAAATTTCCAAGTTCATTAGGTTTTCTTAGGTGTCCGGTTTATTTATCTTAGGCTATTGACGTAGGTTTATCCTAGTCTAAAATCCAACTTTTGAACTAGAGATTTCGTCCATAGATGAAAAGAATAAATGTTTTCATATTGATGCTTAATTTATTTCTCGGTTTATCTGATATCATAATTTGGGAACAAATCAATTTTAATTCAATGGAATCCAAAATAGGCCTATTTTTGGATTACTCCAAATTGGGACATAAATTGTACCATAATATCTCAACAAAATTATAGTTCTTTTATTGGATGCTGAAAATGAATATATCCGGAAATCCTTATAGTATTTCCGATAAATTAGAAGTTCAAAAGTACCCAAAAATAAAAAATTTTTAACATGGAATCAATTAGTTTCAACAATTCATTAATTTTAACGAAAAATATTATTTCTGGCCCTTCTCGAGAAAGATAAAAATTTTTCATTTATGTAAAGGTCGATGGGTAAAATAAGATTCCCACCACCACAATGTAGCGAAAATTATACGGAACAAAATTAATAACAATAATCTTGTATATTTTTCTTTATTCTTTTTTTTAGGCATTGAGAAAACAAGAAAGTATTCTTTAGACATCTTAGAAGGATTAAGATTGAACCTGGTCTATTTTCAATTGATTAAGAATAGGGACAGCCGTTGTGAATTTTAATATTAACAAATTACCGTGCCCATTTTGCGTATTTAAAATCCATTCCGATTATTCCAATTTTTAATTTTAGACTTACTTGTTGTCGTACAAAAAAACTTTTGATATTCCGGGTTAGAAGAGGATTTGGCCTAATGACAAAGCTTTACGCCGCCCAATTTATCCTTTCCTTTTTCCAAATTATTCTTACAATACGCTTTTTTGATATTAGAAGTACGTTTTTTTTTGGAACTGCCATTTAAAAAGGTAAGAAGTTATCATTGATTATAGGTTGGATGTGAAAGACATCTATTTGTTCAAACGAATTATTTTTCTTATCATAATCTACTTTTTCTCCCTAACATTATAGTCTCTTCATAATACAAGAAATATAGTATGTGAAAGATCTCTGAAAATTGTATTCAAATTACTCGAAATTAATGATTCCACAATACAAATCTAAAACCAAAAAATATTTGGTTGGAACTCTTAGTTTCTCGTTCTTTATTCTAAATATATCGATTAATCCGCTATGCAATAAATTAGAACTTTAATAAAATAGAATAGATAACGAACCTAAAAGACCTTGATTTTCATCATTCTATACTTTATTTTACATGTAGATTAAATAACCTCAAAGGATTGTAAATTTGCCTAAAAAAAACTGAGTTTTTCGTCAAATAAAAAAATCCAAAAAAAAATTTTCAGGAACAAGCAAACCCTAATTATTTTTGTCTCAAATTTAGTTTTTTTTATTTTTGTCTTGGAATGGATTAAACAAAATTTAAAATTCTTAGCAACATTTTTTGTTTTCGGTATCTTGTTTTTTTTTGGTCTTATTTTTAAAAAACCAATGAAATACCTTTAAAAGATTTGATACATAAAGAAAATGTCCGTCTTTTTTTTCCGATAGATTTGGGGACGTTCCATAATTAAGTTTTTATTTTCCTTTTAAATTTTGGGAAGATCCAAACCCCTCAATATTATATCCAGATTCATTTCTTTCCTTTTAATTTTGGGGATAGAACAATTTTTTTTACTTTTTCAGGTTTAAACAGGAGGGGGGGGGGGGCCGTATGCCGGGAAATATCCATCATTTTTGATTCAAAATTTTTTTCCCCACGTATTCCCTTGTAATTGCAAGGGAAAAACTCCTTGAAGGACGTTTTTTTTTTTCGGATCGGTTGGAAAAAGATTTTCGTATTGTTTTGATTCTTTTTTTTAAAAAAATTGTTTTGGGAAATTTTATGGGGTAAAAAATTTAAAAAATCCTTTATTTTGGCCCTTTCTTTCCCAAAAAAAAAATCATTCCCCTTTTTTGCTTTACAAAAAAAAGGGTCATCCTTTTTCTTCCCTTTTCATTGAATTTTTTATTTTCCTAAAAAATTTGGGAAATTTTTATTCAAATTAAAAAGAAGTAATTTTTCTTGGATAAACCCAAGGGGTTTTTTTTTATATTTTTTTCATAAAGTTTACAAACTCTGGAAAAAAAAAAAAAAAACCTTTTTGGGGTCCCCAAGTGAAACGATTTAAGATTAAAATTTTTTTTTATTTTATTCCCCCCTCCAAAACACAAAACATTTCCATCCAAACAAAAAAAAAATTTTTTTTTTTATTTGTAATTGATTTGGAATTTTTAAAGAATCGGAAAATAAAAAAAACCAATTTTTTTGAAATTTTTTCCATTTTTGGTCCTTATTTTTTTTAGGGTTTACCAAAAATTTTTTTTTATTTTACAAAACCCAAAAATTTTCTTCTGGATTTTTTTCCCCTATATTTTAAAATTTAAAATATAACTTTTTCCTAGATAAATTTTTGAAGGAAATTTCCCCCCTTTAAAAATGTTAAAAAAATTTTTTTTTTTTCTGGTGGGAAATTTTTTTGGGTTTTATTTGTTTTTAAAAGATGATCTATAAATATAGGAGTTCTTAATTTGGTTTTTAAATGTAAATATTTTTATGATAAAGATTCCATATCTATAGTTTTTTTTAAAAAATTTTTCCTCTTTATTTTTGGGAATAAATATACTTTTCCCAATTTTGTTTTTTTTTGTAATCAACTATTTGGTTTTTTCAAAGGAAAACCCTTTGGGTTTTAATTTTTGATTTTGAGGGCCTATGGGAATTTTTTAATTCCATTTCTTTCCCTTTTTGTGGGACTAATCTAGACCATGGGAATCTGGAAAAAATTTGATTGATAATCACTTCTTAACCAGTTTTTCCCCTGGATTCATTCCAAAAATTTGAAAGTTTCTTATGTTTTTAATTCGGAATGGAAAAATTCCCCGGGCCCAAAAAAAACTTTTTTTTCGTTTAAGAAAAAAGACGGTTTGATTATATTGAAGAAAAAATCTTAAATTATTTAAGTTTTAAAAAAAAAGGCTTTGTGTTTAATTTTTAAAAAAAACATAGTTTTTTGACAAGGGAAAGGGTAAGTAAAAAAAATTTTTGGGGCTTTCCCCCTTTCTATTTTAAATTTTTCAAAAACCCTTTTTTAGAATAGGCAAAATAAATCAATTTTATTTTTTTTTGTTTTATTAATGCTTTTTTGATTTGTTTCATTATTGGGAAATGTATTTAAACAAAACTTTTTTTTTTGATTTCGATAAAAAGTTGTAGAGCCCGGTTTTGGCATATTAATGATACATAGAAAAAAAATTATTATAATTTTTTTTTAATTTAAAAATTTTAACTATTTAAAAAAATATTTTTTCTTTTTTTAATATTTTCCCAATTTTTGGCGGTGTTTTTCCATTTTTAAATTTTTTATTTTTTTTTTTTTTCCTTTGGGGGTTTTTTTTTTTCTTTTTTTCATTATTTTTTTTTTGATTTATGATTGTTTCTTTTTTTTTCAATCCTATTTTGCATTTCTTCTTCCGCCCCGGAATAAAATTTTCCAACCGGGAGATCGAATTTTACTTAAAATGATTCCTTTTTAAATTTTCGATTTTCTGTTATAGAATCCTTTTCCTTTTTTTGGGTTTTACTTGATTCATATATTTCTTCGGTATAAAAAAATTGGGGAAATTTTTCTTTCCTTTGAAAAGTTGCTTTTTATTCGTTTTACAAATAAAAAAAAGCTTCTTTTTTTTTATTTTTTTTGAACTCCCTTGAAATCGGGAAAAATTTCCCTTTTCTGAGTTCACTTTAAAGTCTATATCTTGAAAAATGGGTTCAAAAAGGAAGGGGTTTTTCGGGGGGACCCCCCCCCAAAAGGATAAATTCCCCTTTCCGTTCCAAAAACTGTTAAAAAAAAAAATCAAAATCATTTTTTTCTTTAGATTTTTTTAAAGGGGGTCGTCGCTTTGAGCTGTGCCCAAAGGGTTTTTAAAAGAAAATGGGGATAGGGAAATTTTTTTGAAAACCCCCTTTTAACCCCAAATTTTTTGGAAAATTTTTTTTTTTTAGGGAATTTAATACCATTCAAGCTACTTTTTAAATTAAAATTTCTCTAATTTCCCAAACTTGGAAATCTTAAAACCATTCCGGAGTTTTCCCTAATTTAAAAAACCCGGGCCAAAATTCTTACTATTATCAATAAGGGGGGAATTTAATATATTTTCTAAAAATTGGGTTGGGTATTTTAAAAAAAACTTCTTGTTTTTTGTTTATATGGAATTGTTCTCCCCTATTTCTATTCCCAAATTTTGGTAGTTTTTTTTTTTTTTAATTTCTCGTCTAAAATTTCTAATTTTTGACTTTAAGCAACCCCAAACTTTCTTTTTAGGGAAAAAAATTTAAATTTGGTTGGGGTTTAGGAAAAAGGGAAAAACTTCCCCTTTTTTTTTGAAAAAAGGGGGGAAAAAGGGCATTTAAGAGACGGTCCCAAAATTTAACCCCTTTACGCTTTGGCGCGCATAGATCCTTTTAAACGGGCGCCGAAAATCCGGGTTTTTCCCAAAAAACTTTTAAAACCCGAATCTCTATTTGATTTTTACAAAAAGTTATAAACCGTGAAATTAGACTTTTTAAAACTTCTGAAAATTAGCTCGAAAGGGCTTAAAAAAGTTTTCGTTTAAATCTTCTTGTTCGAAGCGGTGGAACCCAAACCCGTACAGTTTCGCCCCTGTTCTTTTCGTCGTTTTTTTAAAAAGTTCCCAACACGTTTTAAATTTAAATTTGGGATTTACCCTCGGGGGGTTTTTTTTTCCAAATTTTGTTTATTCCAAAACATTTTTTTCAAAGTTAAAAAAAAATTGTGGGGAGTAAAAAATTTACCCTATTATTTAAAATTTGAATCAATTTTTCCTTGGTTTTTTTTTTGATCTTTCTATTTTTGTTCAAAATTCCCCGAGAATTAGGAGAGGGAACAAGGATATTAAAAGAATTTTATTTAGTTCAGACGTTTCTAAGCCCAAATTTTTTATCGAAGTTCTTTTAAAGAAAGAAGTTTAAAAAAAAATTTCCCTTCCCTTCTTCCAAAGATACATCCCCTCCAAAAGGGGATCTTTCATTTTAACTAGGCAATTCTTTTTTGTTTTTTTGTCTCGTCATTTGACAATCAGTTATTGTTTTTAAGTTATTTAGGGGAAAGAAATACGTTCCCCTAAAGCCTCAATTTTTATTTTTTGAAATTCATTATTTAAGTTGTTTTTTTTTTGTTTGTTTGTATAAAGCCAAACCCGGTGTAAGTTTTATCACGGGAGGGTTTTTTTAAAAGTAGAAAAGATACCCTTCTTGCTACATTTCCCCAAAAAATTGACAAAATGGGGGGGATATTTAAAAAATATTCTTTGTTTTCCAAACCCCTTTTGGATCTATAAAAAAATTTTCCCTTTCTTAGAAATTTTTTTCTTTCTAATGGATCCCTTTTTTGAATTCCTTTTAATTAAAAATAATGTCATATTTTTTCCAATTGTTCTTTATTTTCATTATATTTTTATAAATATAACCTTAAATATTATTTTTAAAATCAAACGTTTATACTTTATAAATTTTCTTCTCCAAAATTTTATTAATATATTTTTATTAAAAAATTTGGTTCAATGCCTATATAGAAAAGAAAATTTAAAAGAGCCAATAATTTCCCAGATAAATGTCCTTTAACAGTTAATTTATTATTAATGGTTAAATTGATCTTTTCGTATCAACAATCATCAATTCTTTCTATAAAGTGACAATTATCAACAAATAAATTTGAACATTCAAACTTTATCAAAAAAATTATTTATCTGTCAATCATATGGGAAAAAAAATTTAAAAAATTTTTCAAATAAAAAGAATTAATTACTATATTTTTGTAGTTTATTTTAAATCAAAAAATTTCTGGGATTTGAAAATAAATCAAAGATAGGAGCTTAAGATTGATAAAGTTACCTTTATTTGCGAGGTTAATAATCATATGAACAAAATTAGGCAAAATCCAATTTGTGTCCTTTTAATTTTATTTTTTTAATAATGAGTCGAAATAGTTATGGTTTTTGATTTATTGGTTAAATCTATCAATAATTCCAAAAACTAAGATGCATCTTGTATACAATTTGCAGAAAATTAAAGTTAATTCCTTTTTTCATCCAATTTTTTTAATTCATATATATTTTATACTTTGATAAAAAAAATTTTTTTTAGTAAAGAACTAAAAAATTAGATTTTTTA
>JARYMX010000627.1:0-14254 GCA_030169165.1 Centaurea solstitialis | reverse complement strand
CCGCCCAATATTTATTGATAAATTTTATTTTTCCTTTTAACATAAAATAGAGATTTTTTTTTTTCATAAAGTTTTAAAATAATACCTTTGATTGTTGATTTCAAAAAATTTAAAACCATGGGAAAAATATATTAAAAAAATATGAAATTATACACAATCTATTCCGAACTCAGGATCTACCAATTTTTTTTCCAAAAATATTCAAGTCAATACTTATTATAAAGCAATTTGCTTATAAAAGTTTCCCCTATATTAACATTTCCAAATCAGAACAATTATCATTTAATCTTTGTAAGTATGGAATTAGCTCTATCAGATTCTTTTGAATTGCAAATTAAATTATAGTCCAAAAAAAAAGAACTAATAAACGGATTGTTAAATTTCCTTTAATCTCAAACCTTAGAGTAACACAAACGCAGAGAATTCGATTTCTAACTTAGGAATGAAGAAAGTGGAATAAAAATTAAATTTGAAGTCAAATTGGCCAATATTTAAGATCAATTTATAATTTCCCAAATCCGAATCTAGTATCTCCATTAGATTATTTTTTAGGATTTTTTTAAAAAAAAACTGCAAGTTTCTAATAGGGAGCCTTAATTAAACCCCTATACTCATGTGAATGGGTGCAGAATGGTGTTGGATACAATCAGAAAACTACCAAAATTCTTAACTCTAAAAGTCCAAAACCATTGATATGGACCCTCTCCAGTTTTTAGTATTGCAACCCAATCCATCTACGAAACTAATTATCTACCCATGTAAAATACAACCATGATTAGCATATTCTACCCCATTTTATAACCATATCCAAGTGCTTTCTAAGGTTAAACAATCAAAATGTGCAGTAGGAAAGGCCCCCTTATAATATTGAATCAAAGAGAAAAAATCTCCCTTAATTTTTCTTCATAGGACAATTGACGATAAATGATTTTCTTAAGTGGATATAACAAATCATGTACTTTGTTGCTTTAAGTAAAGTTCCCATGGTGGGTTTCGGTTCCAAATTCCTCAGGTAAATCTTGGTTATTAATTTAGGGATAAAAAGCATTCAAAAACCTAAGTTTTAAACCTATTAAAATTTATAATGCCTAGAACAATTAATCTGATAATTTTGGATTTTTCTGTAACAAATTTGCATAAAAAGGATACATGCATTATTAATTAAATGGTTGCCCGGTTCTTTTCTTTCGACGGAGAAAGAGATTCCTCTGGGTAAACAATCCCATCAATTGTTTTATTTCGTTCGATAAAAGATTTATTCAAAAGTTGAATGTTTTTAATCTATATTACCTTGATCAATGCCGAGTGTATAAATAAGATTTTAAATTTTTTCAATTTTCAATTTTTAATAGTGGCCCCAAAATTGTACAAGTCAAACATATGATTGCATCATGTTCAAAGAATTACAATAAATACTTAATAATCGAATTTAACTGAAGACCTTTGGGAATCGGATTGTATTTCATAAAGATCTCCAAACCCCTGCCATCGGATTTAAAATGACCCTACTTTTGAGGCTGATAATACAAAATTCGTATCCTTTCTTAAAATTTTGAGACCTAATTGAATAGAAGGTTTCTTTTCCCCCCTTACAAATCAGTCTAAGAAAAAAAGCCCAAACTAATTAAATAAAACAATGAGTTAAAATTATTTAGCAAGCCCCATCAACTAAAAACTTTTTAATTCTAATAATTACATAGAAAATTTCGCTTGTTAACCTAAACGCTTTTCCACCTTATACAAAGTCAGGGATTTTGTTTAAAGGAAATTTCTGGTGTCAACACAGTAAAAATTCAAAACAAGAAATTTTTTTATAAAAAGATTTTTTAACGAATTATTTTTTCCTAATCAAAAGGTTTGTTAAAAAAATTAAATAGCTTAATTTTCAAAAATTCCAAGATTTTTTCCTTTTTTCAGAAATATTCGTAAAGGGGGATCGCGATTATGTTATAAAGATTTTACGGAAAGAGAAGTTATTTCCATAAAAAATTGGAAAAAATTTTGGGTTTTTTGAAAGAAAATGGTTCTAAATTAATTATGTATCCAATAATAACTTCGAAAACTATTTAAAAAAGAAAGAAATTTTTTATAAAGACTTAACCGTAGGGGCTAATTAATTTCCGAATCCCCCCTTTTTTGAAGGTTCCGGAAAAAGCCCCTAAACAAAATAAAATAATTCCAGGAATTTTAAAAAAATTCCGTCTTTGCTCGGACTAACTTTCCACAATGTCTGTTAAATAAATTATCGATAAAAACCCCTTTTTTTGAGACACATAAATCAATTTTCACTCCCTTGATCATTTTTGGATTGATTAAAGGCCAAAGTTACGATGTGATCCCAATTCAATATGTTTAACCAAGGAACCAAAGGTAGTTAAGAAAAGTAAATAATAATGATTTCGATTAGATCATTAACCTCTGGGACTAAAGTTTACGCACTTGACAATACTACCAAATTCAAGGAATTTAATGTTTAAAATTCTTTCAAAAGGTAAATCAAGTTTCAATACAATATTTTCTTTAATTCTAAGGAAAGTTTTAACTATGAATAAATCCCTTATTAAAATAGAAAGATTTTGGAAAAAATAATTCTTGCATTACTAAGATTCATGTCATTTTTCTCAGCTTATTACTTAAATAGTAAAAGTTTCAAAATGAAATTCTTTACTAAATAACTTATTTAATAATAGAAAATAGAAAAGGATTCATTTTTCTTTAAAAAAAACTGGGCCTTTTAATGGGTTTTATAATCCAATAATGAAGTAGAACATTAATTTCTAATAAGTTAAAGATTTGTATCATAGTAGACGATTTCAACAATTTTAAGGAGTAGTTTATAATCTTAAATTATTTAATGTAAAAATTGTTTACAGAAACCAATTCAATTTTGTAAATTATCATTTCCGTATCTTTTATGTTAATGTTATCGCAAACATATTCCCAAATATGAATGATTACGATATTATTAAAATTTTCCCCAAAAAATTTATTGTTGCATAACAAAGAACAATGATCCTTATCCTCATAAAATTAAGTTTCTTAAGTTATTCTCCTTTCAACAGAAAGGGATGTAAAACTATCATTAGCAAAAGAGACCTTAATAAGGATAAATGTTTGTGAATATCTACCTAAAAGCTTTATTTTTTTTTAAATATTTAATAAGAAGAGATTTGGTAAAATGATTTAAACCTAAAATTCTATAAAAATACAAAAAATGGGGGATAAAACCACAGATTCATCTATTTTTTATTCAATGTAAATAGATTTTGCATCTAAATAACGAAAGTTGTTAAATCCACTTTTTTAACTGAAAAGTTTTGAGTTTTTTTACCAATAACGCTAACCAAACATTCACAATAAAGGAAATTTTACTTTGGACTTGAAACTCAAAATATTTGGGAGCTTCTTCATTTCAATATTTTTTTCCTTTTAATGGTGAATCATTAAATAAACTTTATTATGATTGTATTTATTTCCCCTTCAATTGATATATGAAACCCCACAATTCAATAACCCAACTGAATTCGATTGGGGAATCAATTATAATTTAAAAATCCCAAAGCATTGAAAAAGGGAACTTAAATCTTGACTAGAATATCCTGATTTTTCATGATCTAATTTGGATGCCAATGATGCAATTAAATGGTATACATCACTTCATTAATTGGAAAAACCTTTCATTAAACCATACCCACTTGATTAAAAACCTTTTGTTAGGAGGAAATAATAAAACAAATTTTAACAAAATTAATAGAAAAAAAAATTCCCAATTATTAAACAAAACAAAAAGGTACCCAAAAAAAAACCACCCAAAAAAATAAAAAATGTCCTTATTTTTTTTATTCATTTTTTAAACCAAAATGGGTTCAAATAATTGGGTACCCCGGATTACTTAAACCTTGGACGGAAAAAAGTTTTCAATTGAATTTTATTGTTTCCAGTTGCAAAAATTCGGTTTAAAATTCAGGGAAAAAGAAAAATTTTTAAAACCCAACGTGGGATTGGTTTTCTATTTTGCTTTTTCTGGAATAAATGAGAGGGAAAAGGTTTATGGAATGAAAAGGTTATTGTAAAAAATAAAAGAACTTCTGGTTTTTCTTGTTTAATTTAAAAAAAAAAAAATTTTTAAAAATTTTTTTTTTTAAAAAAAAAATTTTTTATCTTTAGTAGCTTTCCCAAAAAGGGTTTTAAAAAAAAAGGGCCCAAACACTTTAAATAAAATATTCCGAATATTCTGGTTTGAATCTAAATTTTTTCCTAATTCCTGGGATAAAAAATTGTCAACTTATCTATTTTCTTTGAAAAATCTCGCTTCTCAATAATTAAAATCCATAGTTTAAAAATGTATTTTAGAACGAAATAAACGGACCCAATGATAACATGATTAACCTATAAATAAAAATTAAAGAAAAAATTCTAAAAATTGCCCGAATGACCATGCCAAAAAACATTTCGACCAAAAAAAAGGTAAAATTCTGATTTTCTATTTTATTTTCCAGTTCAATAAAATTCGTATAAAAAATTTACGAACCATGAATAACTTATAAAATAAAATTGTACTAGAATAATTATCTTCTATTGGGATGTTGCTGTGGTCAAAAAGGGAATTAATTCCGTAGAGTTTAACGAGGTTCGAACTATCTTCTTTCGTTGGAGGGTTTCTCATTTAGTATTTAAATTTTTGGGTTTTAAGGGAAGAGATAAAAGGTTAGAATATAGTGATTAATTAAGTGAATAGAATTCGGTCCTTTTTTTTGGTTTAATTGAATGAAACCAAAATCTTAAAATATTTAATTCGGTCAAGAAAAAGAAAAAATTTATTCTACGTCAGGATTAGTCCGATATGATGAATCCAAAGAAGAAAAAAAACAAAGAAAATTATCCTAATTTAAGAAAATTACTTAGCTTACATATCCTCCAATAATTTTTGAATTAGGCAAAGTAGTGATAGTCCCCTTTTTTAATCCAACTTTTGAGCGCTTTTAAGAATCTAGAATAGAAAGAATTTAAAATTAAAATTGATTGAAATTGTAATAAAGCCCATTACCAAGATCATTTTTCATCCACATATAATTTAAGAACGTCAATAAGGTCTTTGCGGAAATGGGTTAGATGGAAAAGAACCCCCCTTTTTAACTATGAAGTTTTCATTGGTGAATAAGGTTATTTTTTATTAAATTAAATAATGAATTTTCCTAGAATAACTAATTTAATCATATTAAAGACATTTCTAAAATAAGTTTTTTCCAAAATAGTAAAGAAAAAAAAATTTTTTTAAGATATTAAATTAGATTGACATAAACCCTTTTGCGTTAAATTGGTGACTTACTCGGATACGGCAGAATTAAGTCGTTCCCTAAAGTATTACTAAACATTTTATTCGTAAAATTGGTTTTTGATTGACTTGGTTTTTTAAAATTTTAAAAATGGGACAAAATCCTTTTTTTCCTTCTATCAAAGAATAAATACCAAGGTTTGCGTTACATTGATCAAAAAAGTACCTCCAACAATTTTTTGAATTAAAATTGCCAATCTTCCTTGAATTCTATCTAAATATACTTGAATATCCAATATAGGCTAACCTAGATCTTTCCCAAAATTAATCACTGATTCACTGCCACTCCCAACCCCCTTTATACAAAACAAATAAAAAAGGCCATACTATAAACAAGGGTCACAAGCCCACGGTTCTTTCCCCTTTAAAAGGGAGTTAGAATTTTCCGTCCAAGGCTTCAATGATTTTACCTTTTTTAACAAATTTTCCAAATTCCTCTAATATTGGATCAGATGGAATTATCTTTCTTTGGATTTGAATATTCTTTTTGGGTACAAGACTCAATTTTAATAATTCAAATCTGTTAAATGACTTCAAAAATTTCCCAGTACCCAGTAGTTTGACTGATACATTCAAAATCTAAAAAACCTTTAAAAAATATAAAATAAAATAAAACTATACCCAATATAAATGAATTAATCTTTTAATACAATAAAACTTATTTGTTGAATAAGTCTCCAAAGATAGACTGACCATTTCCACTTCAAAAATTTAACTAATTTACATCTTATATTAAAATTTCTAAAATCATATACTTGATCAAAAATTAAATAAGATTATCTTTCTAGAAAAAAATCGTTTTTCGTCGATTTTCAATTTACAAATTAAATAATTAAATTATGTTAATTTAATTTTAATTTTGGAAAATTTTCAAAATCCAAATGTAAAATAATATTTCATACCTATATATAGAATTCTTTTATTGTATTTTTTATTTTATAATTTTTTAAAGTTAAAAAATTTCTGTTCGGCCTAAAATTATCAAACCTATCCTTCTGATTTTAATACATTAAAAGGGTTCTAGATTTTAACAAACAAACTAAACCTTTTCAAATAAAGGGCAAATGTAAGAATCTAGACCAACAGACGCCTCAATCCACTTGCAAGTTTCTACCACGTATAACTTAGAAAATCTAATAAACGTAGGAATTTAATCAAAGATTGAATGTACATTTCAGTACAGAGATTCTATTGTGAAATATTTTTTTATCTTAATGAAATATTTCAATGAATAAAAACTTTTTTTACGCTAATACTTTATTCTTAAATCCATTCAATTCTTAAAAAAACAGAATAAATCTACTAGAAAATAAAATAGATTATTACTAAACTTAACAAAAAAATATTTATACCCCTTTTCAAGTACCAATTAGATTCAGCTTGACCCATTGAATTGAATTTTCCCAAATCTTAAAATTCACTTGAAAGGTTTCTAATAATTTTTTGATCGTTATTACAGTAGATCTATTTTTATTTTATAAATATAATTTGTTTCTTTTAGATGAGTTTTAAAGATTTTTAGATAAAAAATGTAATGACAAAAAAAAAATCTTGTAAATATTTTCAATTATTTATTAATGAATTATGAAAAAATAGATTTACTAATTTTAACTACAACAATGACATATACTTCCTTTTATATAATTTTCATATTGTTCAGTTAGAGAATTTATGAAATCATTAAATCTATGTGATTACTAACAAAGATCAAGTACATTCCGGTTGAACAATTTATTCGTTTTGAAAATAGGAATGAGTTCCTAGGAGATCTCTTGTATAAACAGAACTTTTTTTATTTTTGTTAATAGATTTACGATGACTAGTAATGTATGTATAACTGAAAGGTTCAAGCATAAAAGGAAAAACTTCCTTAATTGGATACCCTTTAATTTTATGACAAATCACTAAATAAAATTTTGATGGTTTTCTTCTCCCCAATCTTTAAAATTTTCCCCTTTTTTAGACTTATAAATCCAGGTTTATGTTTTAATTGAAAAATTCAAAAATTATTTACAAAAAAAAAATTTTGAAAATGATTTTTTCATTCCCTAAATTTTTTTATTTTTAAAAAAAAATTTTTTTCCTAAAATTTATTTTAATATTCCTTAATATAATTAAAATAATTTTCAAACAAATGTTTAATAATAATTTTGTTTCGTTTAAATTTTTTTCCATATCTTTTTGTTCCACCCCCAATTTTTTAAATCCAAAAGCCATTAAATTTTCTTTTTGGTTCTTTTGTTTTTTTCAAAAATTTTATAGCAACTAAAATTCATGATTTATTCGAAAAAATTAAAAAGAAAAATTTTCATTTTGGTTCCGACAAATTCCATTTAAAACTTTCCCGGCAAACCTCTATTATTTAGGGCCCTCACCTAAGAATGTAGAATTTTAACAAAGGTTTTTAAAATTTGCAATCCAATTTAACGAAATTCTTTATTAAGAATAAAATTTGGTGTCAAAAATGGATATTTTTAAAAAATGTTTTATTTCTCCTTCTTTTCTTCTCTTCAAAATATTATCTATTTTAAGTCTTTTAATTTGTTTACCTCAAAATATTTTTTTCATTACGGGAATTCTCCATTCCACGAATCAATAAATAAAATCGTTTCATGGATTTAATTTTTAAGATTCTTACCTATTCACAAACTTTTTCTAATAAAAAAGTTTGCAATAAAAAATTGGAAATGTCCAATCGAACAAAAGGGTTTACTTAGATCAATAATTCCTTCATCCCTTTCTAACCAATCTCAAATTGATAAAAAATATATTCATTAGAATAAGTAATTATAGGCTGTTTGATTTTTACTTAGTTGATATCAAAGAATTTTCAGTAGATCTTATAAATTTTGATACATAGAAGACTTTCTAAATATGATGAGTAGTTTTTTCCATGGTTAGGGGGTTTTATTTTTTCAACCAATTTCCTTATTTTTTTTTTGGAATTTAAATTAAAATTGGTTTCTAGTTTATTTTTGGGTTTACATATTTTATTTTTGTATAATAAACCCTTGATTTGGTTGAAGAAATTGGTAGAGAATTACTTTTAAGTGTAAATTTTATTTTCTTAGTAGAGGGTTCGCAATACCATATTAGTTCAAACTCAGATCATTCAGAAGGATGTAAGAAATTAAAGGTCCTGACAATAAATCGAAATTTTTTTTATTGGCTTGGAATAAATTTCTTTAAGAATGAAAGGAAGAAATCGGAGTCGTTTAAATTTCAATCAATCGAAGGGGATAGACCACACCACTTCAAAATTTCTTTTGATTTCAAAGAGAAAACGAGTAGTTTAAAAATGATACCACCTAATAACGTTAAAAATTAGAATCCCAAAAGGAAGCTTTCTCCTAAGTGTTTTTTGGTTTTAGAATCCTAAGAATCCTTTTCCAAGTAAATGGTGATAAAAACGTCAATTATAGATCCAAAATCAAGAGCGATTGGATTGAAAAATTAAAGATTTAAATAATTTTATTTTATGAAAACGAAATAAATCATTTCCAAGAAAGTATAAAAATATCAACCAGACCTGGAATTTTGGTTATAATCCAAAGATAAAAACCAGTATATAAAAACAATTTCTTATTTTTATTTTAAAAAAAAAGGACCCTTTTATAAAATATTCCTATAACATTCCTTTTGGTTCCATTTTTTAATTGTTTAAGAAATGGAAAAAATCTTTTTTTTAAATTTTTAAATATTTTTTAAAAAGGTTATCTTTTTTCGAAACCCTTTGTGGACCAGATTCTATTTTTTTGGACAATAAAATTTTTTTAAGGACAAAAATTTAAGGATGTAAGTTGTTGGTCTTATTTTTTTATTTTTCCCCATTACGGGAAAAAGGGGGTTTTTAAAAAAAAAAGAAAACGAAAAAGGGTTTTGGTCCCAAACCCCGGTTTTGGGTGGGGAAATAATATTTGGGAAATTTCAAAAAAAGGGGGGAATTTTGGTTTTGAGAATTAACAAACCGAAGTGATCAATGGCAATTATCAATCAAAAGGAATTCAATTTTTCATTTTAATAGGAAGAAAAAAGAACAGCTAGTATTCATTAAGTTTATAAACCCAAAATAGGAAATTATCTTTGATCATTGGGAGGTTCCAAGGGTAAGGGTGATTTTTTACCTAAATTCTAACCACCCCTTCTAAAGAATTCATATAGAACAGGAAATTTAACAGATTGAATCATAAGGGGTTTGGATTGAAATTATTTTATCAATCACTTGTTAAAAAATATTTGCCTAAATATTAAATAATAAAGGAGGAAAGACAATCTGGAAGGTTATTAACAAGGACATGTTGTAATAAATAATTTTTGTTTTTCTATTATATTTATAAAGCAAAAAAAGTCAATCCCTTTAATTATTAAAAGACAATCAAACATTTTGGGGTAATAAAAAACTTTGTTAATCCATTAATTAGATATTATTATTTATACAGGAAAATAAATTGATTGGTTAAATGTGTTAGACAATAAATCCACTTGTAATGTGAACTTTAAATACAATATGGAAAATCTTATCATAGATTGTAATAATTCAAAAATATTTTGGGCACACAAAAGTTATGTCATTTTCATTTATCAAATAATTGGAAAATCTTTGAGCTGATAATTATTCCGAAGAAAAGGGGTACAATTTAAATGTTCTAAAACATTCATTTTTTTTTAAAACAATTAAATATTTCAAATTATGAATTAGTATAATCCTTAAGCATTTTAAACGTAGTTTTTGCAATTGTGAAATGAAATTTTCATTTAATTAGAATTTCCTATGCATTCATATAGGTTTTAACAATATTGCATAAAAAGCCATTTCCACTTTTAAAGAAAGCACAACTTTCTTTTCCTAAAACATCATGAGTGTTTAAAAGTTCATTTTCTAACAATTACCATTACTTCAATCATCAAACCCGTGAAGATTATTCATGTAAACGCAACAACTTGAACGTTTCCCGTTCTTCAAGCTATATTGTCAAAATCATTTAATTTATGTTATTATTAGGAATCATTCATGCTTCAGAAACTTTATTGAAGGTAAGAAAGGTTAGTTGAAATTTCAAATCTTATTTTATTACCAGTATCAACAGAGTTATTAAACATATCTTTAATTCCATTAACTCGGGTTATAATCAATAGTGGATAATCTTCAACCTTCCATCAAATGCAAAATCTTTCTAATCATACTATTAATAAATATACATTCAATTATCCGTCAGATTGGATATTTCTAAAGTTTTTATTAACCGATCAATTCGATTCGTAATCATAATGCCATTTATCAACTTCTTTTATACGCTTGGGGATATCCAATTCTCATATAAGTAGCTTCAAAAACTAGTTCGTTCGAAAAATAATACCAAATTTAACAAACAAGTGAAAAATAGTATTGTTCAGCTTTTTAAATGTCTATTTATTTGAGACAAAAATTGAGAAGAAAAACGGAGTTATTCCAAATTTTCCAATTCTTCTTTTTTTTAATTTTATTAGGCGTATTTTTTTCGGAATCTAAACAAGAGGGAATCAATGAACTGATTGTTAATAAACTTGTATTAAAAAAGGAAGGAATTAATTCTAATAATAATGAGAGTGAAAATATATATCCGAAATGTTAAATAGGTGCTCGTTTTAAAATAAATGCCATGGAACAAAGGGATCTAGATGAAAGAATTTTTTAATCTCTCAAGGGAATATTAAAGAAAAGTTCTACACGTTGGGGAGTTTTTAATTTTTAAAAGGGAATTTACTTATCCGACAGTAATTCGAATCCGGACCCATTGTCATATTATAATCGAAATGAAATTTTTAACATTGAAAATTCTTCTTTAAAACAAAATTTTTTGGCTTTCCCCCAGGGGAAACCCTGTTTTTTAAACAATTTAAACGAACCTAAGGGTTCGGGGTGCTAAGAATAACCAAATTTCTATGGGGTTTTTTAAACCCCCCTTCGGTTGGGGTTAGAAGACAAAATGCAAAACGCAAAATTGATAATAATCAGATCGAACTTCGGGAGGGTTTAATATCAAATTTCCCTTAACAAAATTAAACTGAAAGAGAACCAATAAAAATTTTGGATCAAAGAAAAAACCATTCAGAAATTTTTTTTATCTTTTTAGGGAAGAAGAAAAAGTTTGGTTCCGCCCCAAAAGTTTCTTCAATTTCCATTATTAATCTATTTTGGTTTGGTTTTTTTTCAAGTTTGGGAAAAAAGGGGGAAAGACTTGGAAATAAAAATTGTCCTAAATTCAAAAAATAATAAAGACAAATAAAAAATTTTATTATACGAATGTTGAAATTTGTGTACAGGTTTTTTGCCTATTAACCCTATCAATAGGAAGAGGTTTAGAATTCATTGGAACCGTTTTAAGAATATTAAGAAAGGGGTTATTATTTTAAAGGGAAATTTTTCCAACGCTGTTTACCGATCGGGACCATTTGTTCTTTTAATTTTCTTACTATCGGATACAATCCTTATTATTTTAGCGAAATTTTTATTTTACAAAATTAAATGATTCAATGGTATTTTACCTTAAAGTAATCGTTTACTGTTTAAGAAGTAGTTTCCATAAACATTGGCCCGGGAGTCCTGTAAAAATAACCAAATTTACATGACTAGCAATTTTAGAGACGCCCTAGCAATGGGCGTTTGTAGCGAAATACCCCAACACCGTTTTACATAGGATAGGAGTGATACACCTTTTGAGGTAATTTTTTATTTCCATTAATTAATCTCGAAATGAAATGAAACCATTAAACTTTCTGATCTTACTAAAAACAATGTATTTCAGGTGCATTTTCTCTTTTTTCTTTTTTAAAATTTTACGCTTGGAAGCAATCTTTGATGATTTATACAATGTTCCTTATAACTAAGGGCTACATTTATTTTCGGTTCAATGGCAGGGAAAGGACTGGTAAACAAGGAAAAGCGTGCAACGAGGTCTTTAGCACTGTTTTTAACGTTTATAATAGAAAGTTTTCTAGGTATCCTTAAATTATAGATTTCAACTTATATTATTTATGATAGATTTCTAAAAATCCTACTAGTAGCTATGGCGGATCTATACTGTTTTGTATTCCTTCTAACATCTATTAAAATGGAAAACTTTAAGAAACTGCTTATTCCTCCCATCGTCAAGAAAAGACATATAAATCGTAGGCTCTGTTTTTTGCCGATTGTGGATAAACCCCAATGTATTTCTTTTTTTTTTTTTTGGAAGTTTGGTGGAGATTATTGGCCTTTTTCAAAAAATAATTCCAAAAAATTTTTTAACAACCCAAATTTGAAGGTTTTGTGGTATTATTGGGTTTGAAAGGGAATTTAAGTTTCCAAATAGAAATAAAATTCTTTATTTGGATCAATTACCTGAACGAAAAGATTTTGTAGAAAAAATATTTTAATATAGTGTTTCCCCTTTTTAAAAAGGGTATATATCAAGAAAAACAATTTAGTAATTCCTAATATTGGGTTTTTTTAAATTTGAAAAATAGTTTTTTTTTCAAATTTTCATTGAAATCCAAGAATTATTTCAATGTGTCCTAATGAATATTTATAACCTCTATTGGGTTCAATTGACCAGGAGTAGTGGGAACTTATAACGTCAGGAAGCGACAGGTAGGTCTATTCGCCCTGTTAACTGTAATGATTCTTGTCTTCCAATGGTAAATTTATTGATTAATCCTAGATTTTGACTTTAACTAATGAATATTTTGTTTCTACAAAAATCCTAAAATTACCTAAGTGGAGCGGGAATTCTGGGACTTATTGTCAATGCCTGGTTCCTTGGACCTTAAAATTGATCAAAAGTACAAATATGAATCTCTTTTCTACCGTCAAGAAAAGAACTATAACGTTCCGTCGGGTATTTTGGGATGACCCAAAGTTATTTTTTATCTTTTGTTGATATTAATCTACTGCGGTGAAGAGTATCGGTAACGCGTACCATCCTGATATGCAGATACCAAATTGGGTTCTTTCAACATTCGGGGTTTGACAAGGAACGTTAAGTATCTTTGATATAATAACGCTAATTGTAAAGTATCATGAAAATCAAAATCCTCTTACTAGACTCTATCAGCTCCTGCAACAATGGTATCGAATTATTCGAATAAAAGTAGCTAGAAAGACAAAGTTCGCATTGTTTAGAGTTATTGGCCTTTTTTTATGTATATAATAGTTTTGAAAAAAGAATGCCGTTTTATTACCGTTTTAACTGTAAATTTCTATTAATTAATATTTCCCAATGGTAGAAGTTTAATTCAGATTATTAAACAAAGGTAATATACTAATATAAATGCATTATTTAGATATAATAAGCATGGTTTTTAGTTAAGAAAAATTAGGAATGTTATAACATATTTTTCTTGGACGAATAACAATGATCAAGAAGATGAAATTAAGTTAAATTTTCCCCTTTTGTGGACATGGCTATTTCTATTTTTAATATTACAAAAAATTTTTAAAAAAGTGAATTGGGGGGTTTCACGACTTGAATATTATATTTTAAAAACAAACATTTTCTTCCGATACGAGCCGGGATCTTATACTAAATTATTTTACTCTTTTCGAATATCAAGATTGTTTTTTTTCTTAGCCCTTCTTTACAACCCATTGGCTGGTTTAGATTGCTCCAAAAATATTAGCCTTAAAAACGGTTAACCCCTCCCATTTAGTACAAACCCATTAAGACTTTTCCTTTTCCTTTATCCATTTCTCATTTTGGCCAACCATCATTAAAAAATTCCAAATAGTTTTGCGTTACTGCGGGAACATGTATTTTCCAACGTTTTTCCATATTCCATGGCATTTGCCAATACAAAATTAATTATGGACTTAAATTTCCTATTAGATGGTTTTGGGGTTCTAGAAATATCCGTTTTATAAAATGGGATAAAAGGGGCCGATGCTTATTAACCCGGTAGAAA
>JARYMX010000626.1:0-14266 GCA_030169165.1 Centaurea solstitialis | reverse complement strand
AGAATAAATCCTTATACCTTCCCCAAGCTTTCACAAGGCTATCTTTTCCTTGTTTAATGTTTCGAATTTCAGCTCTTATTTTGTTAGCCTTGGGAATGGGAAAGTACCTTGACAAAAAGGCGGATTTCAAATCGTCCCAGGTTGTGATGGATCCCGGAAGCAGTTTTTTAAACCAGTCTTTTGCCTTGTTTGTCAAAGTAAAAGGAAATACTCGAAGTTTTACCTCATCCTCCTTGGTGTTGACTAAATCGCAGATGTCCTCGAACGCTTCAAGGTGTTGGTAAGGATTTCCACTTGGTTCTCCGTCAAATGAAATGGTGTTGATCATTTTGATGAGTCCTTTATTGATTTCCACCATTTTACTATCTGTCTTTTTTATTGTGGATCTCGGAGTAAACTGGACCCCAGATCGCTTATCCCACATAGGTTGATCATCTACCATCCTGACAACTCAAAAAACGATTACGGGCAACTTGCGGGAAACAAAGAGATAGAATAAAAATAAAGATAAAACTAACTAATTAAACTAGAAAGCGAAAAACTTGCAAGGGACAGAATCCCTCACAAGGATCGATTAACAAAACTAATAAAGACTACAATCTAACAACTACCGTTCCCCGGCAACGGCGCCAAAAACTTGATGCGGTAATTATTGTATATAAAAAGCGTAACAAGTTTTAACCTCTAATGCCTAGCCACCGTCTTACCACATATACAGGCAAGCGTACCTGATCGTGAGTAATATAGTGTAGGAAAGTCCAGGTATCGTATCTACCACTGGGAACGGTCAAGTTATCGTAGATTATTAGTCTAAATCGGTTTAATTAACATAAATGGGGGTTTTGTATGAAAAAGGTTTGAATATCTAAAAAGACAATTAATTGAGTAAAAACTAAGAAAGCAATTAAAAGATTGATTTAAGATTATATTAAGGAAAAACAGCAGTACTTATCATGGTGAAGTGAATCCCCAAAATGGATGATATGAATAAGTCGAAGGTTTGGTTGTTTTGACTATCGTAGGAATTTAAGTCTGGGACACCCTAACATGTGAGGATTATGGTTAATGACTAGGACACGATCCTCCTAATCCCAATCCTAAATCGTTTGGTCCACAATCTAGAATCGGTAAACCCTTCCTAATCAATATTGCAATGGCTCTTTTACTATCCGGTCACTCTTGGTCCAAGTAACCCCTTAACACAACTTCTTGGTCCAAAGTCAGGCTAAGGTAGGTTGATTATCCTTTCGGAGTCTATCTGTTTTGGTCCAACAAATACACCCAACCAATTGAATTCAAATTGCCAAAACACTATTAATCAGAAAAGAACCATAACACGCATTCAATTAATCAAAACAAACCAGTAAACATTAATCACAAAATTATCATCCATAAAGGTTCATCGACCATGACAAGCACTACTACTAAAAACTACTCACTACGCATAATGAAAAAGAAAACAAAAGTAGACATCGACATGGTACCGACAGTACAACGACAGATGATCGGAGATCGACTCCCGCAGCGTATCGGCACCTTTCGTACTCCCACTCTCGTTCCTCCTCGTATCCCGTACCTTTCTCGTGTATCGAACATGTCTTGAACTGAAGGAGGAGGCTGATATTTAAAGGAAAACGCCCAGGGGTCATCTGGCGATCGCCAGACTGCTGGTTTGGCGACGCCAGACACTTAATTTACCCTAGTCTTCAATTCAGTCGAATCTGGCGGCGCCAGATTAGAAATCTCGCGAACGCCAAGTGTCTCCTGTGTTGACTTTGTGCATTTTTCACGTTTTCTCGCCTTTTTTCGTACTTTTCCGTTCCATGGCCTCCAAATCCTTCACAAACAATAATAATCTCTTTTAGTGCATGAAATGATCAAAAATGGGTGAGAAATGGGGTAAAGTCATGCAATTACGTTCGACCAAAACATGTATAATTTTGGTGTTATCATTCCTTGTGTACGATTCCGTTTGCTTGGAGAATGGTATGGAGTTACACTACCTCGTTTTGGAGTGTTGCTCGGACTCTTCACGGCGGCTCAGTCGAGGTCCGAATACTTTTCTCATTACTTTCTAACCGATGCTTGTGAGCCTAGTGCCGAGTTCTCGGGTGCGGATATTTGGGCAACCATTGGATCGGGACCGTACCTACAGTCCAATACCAAGGAATGTTCTATCGTTCTACCCGAGCATCGCCTTCTTCATCGGATGCTAGTTCATTCATTTTCTTACCGGAAAGCTATCAAGGAAAAGGTGCCGGAAGGTGGTCTTTGGCTTCTTTAACGATTGGTCGATCGGAACGCAATAACCAATCTCTCTTTTGTGATGGCAAAAATGTTCCAAAGTGCCGGCAAGGTGCATGATAAGGCCGAAACGGGCCTTTGTGGGGGACATTTCATTACGGTTATAGCGGAGAAGTTGGGAACCCTTACGCCGGAAGTTTGTGAAACTCTCACCAAGTTGTCTCCTATGGGATTTCTCGATAAAGTTCTTTTTCGTTCTATGAAGCTACTTGCACCGGGACCTCGAAGGGGTACTTTTGTTTGGATTGGGGATGTTACATCCAATGAAGGGCCGATCGGTATGGCTACTTCACCGCCTCAACCAACCTTTCCGGGGCAATCGAGCAATCCTCCACCAGCAAATCAACAAGGATCGGGATCTATTCATGAAGCTATTCAAGGATTATCGGAACAGATGGGAGTTGAGCATCACGATATCATGGAGCGACTTGATCGGATTTCATATGACATGTATGGTGTTCATCAGGAATTGTCTTGGGTCACCGAGTCGATGAGTGAGTACTTTGAAAGCGTGGGACATGCTCCCTCGGCTCCTCTCGAACCTCATCCCGTATGGCACGATAGTGATGACGGTCCCGCTGGCTACTCAACCTATGATGAATGGGCTTTTGAAAACCGTAACTAATCGGTTTTATTTGATTCGATTGGGTTGTACTTTACTTTGAACTTTACACTGTGTGGTTTGTTTGTGGTTTGGTGTGCTTGGACAACTTTTATTTTTCGTTTGGTTTGCTTAGGATTAAGACTTTTTAATTGTTTGCTTGCTTTAGTTTAGTTTATTTTCTTTTGTTTGTTTTTACTTTTTTTTTCTTTTTTCTTTTTGGTAACAGATACAGCGATCTATGATCTTGAATCGAGCACGATTTTGGAATACACTCTCTCAGATCAGAACAGATTTCGTCACATAACCCGGGAAGTTTCTCTTTTTCCCAATTACTCCTTAATTGTTTTGACTGTTGCATTGAGGACACTGCAAATTTTAAGTGTGGGGAGGGGGTTATGTAGACTTATCTGTTTAAATGGGTTCACTTTTTGCTTTTTGGATTGTCGTTTTTCAAATTTTTGAAAGCTTTGAGATTTGACCCCAATTTTTTTCGAAATCTAAGATTGTTTTTGGAGCTGAGTTGCTTGCATAAGAGAACACTGAATAGGATTAGTTGAGTAAAAGGATGCCTTGGAATACCAATTACCATGAGTGCCTCACCCAATTCCTTTGAGAGTTTGAGCCTTAATTTTTACATCTATTCATTTATGTGAGGAATACCGACTTTGACCCAAGGTAGAACTTGTCACTTTGAATGCTTGTCGAGACCACATAAGAGAAGTATTTATCACCATTGCACTGATAGAGGCCTTCGTTTCTAACCCTTTTAGCCTTCGTCAGATAACCTCATTATAAGGTTATTTGATTTGCCTAGCCTTTGATTAAAAAGTACTCATCTTTTGTACTTCATCCCTTGTAACCCTTTTGAGCCTTAGCCTTTTCATTTCTTTACCCACTATACACTTTATCCTTTAGCCCAATTTTTATCTATCTTTTGGCGTAGCTCAAAGTTGAAAGCTTTTCATGTTTTTGGTCCGTTTTATGAAATCTGACAAATAGAGAAAGGGATTATGAAAAAAGAGAAAGGGAGAAAAAAGAGTAAAAAGCAACATAGTTGCTACTCAATAAAAAAATAGAGAGCTTGAAAAAGAAAAGAAAGAAAAGAAAAGAAAGAAAGAAAACGACTCATTCAAAATGAAAAATCAAAAGAGTCGATGTGCTTAAAAGAAAAATATATATCGAAGCCACAAATAAGCAATATGCTTAGGCCGATATAAAAGTGAAAGAAATAGAAATCCCGAGCTCTAAATCTCTCAAAAGTCAGATGATTAATTTGGATCTTGAACGGATTGGTTTTTAGGTTTTTGCTACAACCCTTAGTCACTTATATATATATCCTTTATCCTACCCTTAACCCTTAGCCTAACGTTACAACCCTAAAGTCCTCTAGACGGTTGACAACTTCTCAGTGATGGAGATTAGATTTGGTGACAAGCTTATGCATGTGGGAATTAGTCGAGTATTGGTGTGATCACTTATACATACACTTTTACCCCCGAGAGATACACTTTAAATTGTCGATTCATACTATGTGAGGGTGAAAGGTTGATCTTGGTATCCAATTGCTTGATGTATCTTGTTCTTGTGTTCGATTGTGTGAGTATTCTTTGTTCTCTTGAATGATCTTGGGTAGAGATATTTTGGCGTTATCTTTCTTATCTTTCAGTCTTTTGATTGAGGACAATCAAAGCTTAAATGTGGGGATTTTGATAACACCAAAATTATACATGTTTTGGTTGAGCTTAATTGTCTGACTTTACCCCATTTCTCACCCGTTTCTTATCATTTTACTCACCATTTGGACTTATTATTGCTTTTGTAGGTTTTGGAGGCCGTGGAACGGAAAAGTACGGAAAAAAGCGAGAAAACGTGAAAAATGTACAATCTCAATCCAGTAGCCTTTTAGCGGTCGCGAAGATTCAAGTTTGGCGCCGCCAAGTTCGCCAAGTTCGAAATCCAGGGTTTGACCTAAGTGCTTCGCGTCGCGAGAGTGCCGTCTAGCGATCGCGAAACGGGCTCTGACCTCTCCTTTTAAATACTAGCCTCCTCCTTCAGTTTTCTTGGAGACACATAGATAGGCAGAGAGATAGAGAGTGAAATTAGAGTGGTGTCGATACGCTGCGGAGTTCGATTCTCGATCATCCGTCGTTGTACTGTCGGTATAATGTCTGTGTCTACTCTCGTATTATCTGTTTTTATTATGTCTAGTGAGTAGTCTTTAATAGTGGTACTTATTGTGGTTGATGAACCATTGTGGATGATGATTTTATGATTTAATGTTTATTGGTTTGTTTTTGGTTAATTGAATGTGTGTTATGGTTCCGATCTGATTCGTATTGTTTGGTTATTTGAACTCGTTGGTTGGGTGTATCTGTTTGACCAAGATAGATAGACTCCGATAGGATAATCAACCTTTCTTGACCTACCCTTCGTTCCGGAGAGTTGTGTTAGGTGGTTACTCGGACCGAGAGCGACCAAGTAGTAGAAAACCATGCAATAGAGATATGATTGGGTGACCGGTACTAGATTGTCTGACAAACGACCTATGTATTGGGACTAAGAGGACCAAGACCTAGTTGATAGCCATAATAGTCACATGTTAGGGTGTCTCAGACTTAAATTCCTACAATAACCGAAATAACCAAACCTTTGGCCTATTTAAATCATCCACTTGCGGATTCACTATACCATGATAAGTACTACTATTTTCCTTCATATAGTTTTAATCAATCTTTTAATTGCTTTCTTAGTTCTTAATTAATTTAATTGTCTTTTTAGTTATTAAACCTTTTTCATAAAAACCCCCCAAAGCTTTAGGTTAATTAAAGTAGTCAAGATTAACAGTCTACGATAACTTGACCGTTCCCAGTGGTAGATACGATACCTGGACTTTCCTACACTATATTACTCACGATCAGGTACGGTTGCCTGTAATATGCGGTAAGACAGTGGCTAGGCATTAGAGGTTAAAACTTGTTTCGCTTTTTATGTATGCTAATTACCGCATCAGTCGTGTTTCGCAATTGCTAAGTGAAAGGACTCAAGGGGAGCTACCAACGTAAACCCAAGTCAACCCGAAGGTAGAGAACGCGAAGCCAATGCTCATGATGACCGGAAAACCATCAAAGAAGAAGTGGACGGATATCTACCCAAAGAAGTATGTGGAGAGCGATAGCGGTAGTGAACCTGATTATGCCACGGACTATGACTCGGAGGGGTTCACCATTTCGTTCGAGCATCTAGGACTCAAAGGACCCATTTCTTCAAGTGATGATGAGGAGGAAGACGGAAAGCAAGGCGGATATGCGGAGTTCGTGATACCGAAAAAGGAGGATAAAGGCAAAGAGAAGGAGAAAGAGAAGGCGGCGGAAGATGAACTCATCTACATTGCACCTATCAAGCATGATCCGGGAAGTTACAACTTACCTATTTCATGTTCTAAGTTTAATGGTCATGCTTTGATAGATTCAGGTGCCGCTCTTAACATGATGCCTGTTGGTTATTGCAGGAAAATGGGAGTTAAGAAGATCGTTCCAATAGACTATCAATACCGAGGGGTGAATGGATACATGACTAAACCATTGGGAATAGCGGAAGGAGTCCCGATTCGAATTGGTAACTTTGTCTACTTCACGGACTTCATCATCGCTAACCTTCCAAAGGATACGGAGATTCCGATTATTCTTGGAAGAGCTTTTCTACATACCGCCCAAGTAAATACCGACATGCGGAATCAAGTGTCAAGCTTGGGGTATGGAGATAAGCGGATTTACTTTGATCCCAACGGAGAGCCGGTCACCCATCTCGATGAGCCTTATGAGGATCCTTCTCAAGCTTACAAGAAGAACACGAGCCGCCCACTACTCCCTCATGAACATGCAAAGAAGACGGAGGACTATCCAAACCCGATACATCAAAAGGATCAAACACCCAACGGGTCGGGACCCTCCAAGAAAGAGTATAGAAAGAAGAAGGGCTCGTCAGCCCGACGTGCCAAGAAATGAGTCGGAAAAGGGGTCGAGCTCTAGACCCATTAAAAAATGAAGCGCTTCTCGGGAGGCAACCCGAGCGATTTTTTTTCGTTTTTCATTTCTAGTATTTCTCAAGTGTGTTTTTTCTAATGTTTTTGTTTGTTATTGCTTAGATAACCATACGGAGGAAATAGAAGCCAAAATCGAGCAAATCCGATGCGCGATGAAGATATTCGAAAAGTGGAAACAAAAGGCTCTTCGCGATCGCCAGTTTTTAAGCTTGGCGACGCGAAGTCAGCCAGCCTTGGTATCAGGTAAAACTTTCGAATCTCGCGACGTGAAGAGGCCGTCTCGCGACGCGAAGTTTTCAAATTAGGGAAAATTTTTCGAAAACCGCCCGTTTCGTGACGCGAAACTATCTGTTTGGCGACGCAAAAACGGTGCAGACGGGTTTTTAAACCCCTTTTTCTCACTTTTTCAAAGTACACAACCCTAATTCTCTCTAGGCGTCGCGAACTCTCTTCAAGCACTTGCGAAATTCGAACTTTTTGAGCTTCAATTTCATCATTCTTCATGGCCAAGGTATGTTTCGTAAACTTAATTTAGTTGGATTAGCTTGATTTGGTAAGAATAGATCTTGATTTGGGCTTCAATGGTGTTTTGTGCTTTCATAGGTTTTAGATTATTCTTAAAGCTCCATTGATTGTTTAGTGCTTAATGATTGATGCATGCTACACACTTTGATTGAAATTTCATTCTAGCATGCTATTTGTTTGTTTAATCTAGTGAATGTGCTTTGATGATAAGTGTGGGGATTTTGCACCAAAATCCCCCACTCTTGTTTAATTAACTAGATTTGTTTTTGATGGAAGTTGGACTAAAAGTTCAAGTGTGGGGATGTTTCACATCCCCCGTTTTGTTTTGGTTTTTCACGCATACATTCGTTAGTTGACCTTGTTAGTCATGGTAGCTTTGTCTCGTTGGGCTTTGATATGCATGCACCTTGTCTTGCGTTTATTGATTAAATGTAGCTAAGACAATGGTATTTTGGATTTTTGTAGAGACAAAGAACCCGCTCGTCAACTTCCACCGCTCCTGCCTTCCGTGCACCGGATGGGAGCCACACTTTCATCTATTTCAAGAACGACCCAACATTGAACGCTCCGAAGCGTGAAGAATACCGGGATACAGTTAACCAGCTTCTCGCCCGGCAAGTGTTAATGCCGAGGAGAGTTGATTGGAACCTCCTTAGATCCTTGGGAGTCGAGAACGACATCAAGGCGATACTCGAAAAGCACGCCTACGATGAATATGGCACCGAGTATTACATATGCCGTGCATGGGAGCGAGTTTTTGATATTGCCGAGACCCTCTACTGCGAGCTTATCATTGAGTTCGTGGCGACGTTTCGCTTTGACGCAGGGAAGGCTCTTCAAGAGTTCTACCAATCATGCATGACATTCCGACTCGGTGGAGTGTGGCGATCGCTTTCTTTGGTGGAGTTTGTCGTTGCTTTGGGGATCTATACCCAAGATGAGGTCGATGCTCCCGGATTTGTGGAGTACATGTGGGCGACTGCGAAAAGACAGGACGGTTTTGATCCTCGGTTGGCTTGGGCGATTTTGGGTGATGGTGACTATGGCAACAATCTAAAGGTGAAGGGTTTTCTTGCTTCTACGGACCGACTTTTGCACCGCATGCTCATTCACGCGGTAAATGCTCGTTCCTCGAGTGAGGAAAAAGTTTCTTCGTACGATCTTTGGCTTCTTGAACAGCTTTCTACAGATGACAAGTATACGAATGCTCCGTACCTTATTGTCGTGCAACTGGCTAAAGCGGGTGGTTATCGAGAGGGGAGTCGATTGGTTGGTGGCCAATACGTTACGCTTCTAGCCAAGCACTTCGGTATCCTAACCGAGGGTGTCATTGCCTCGATGACGAACCTTGGTGAGATGGGGTTGATTGATATGGATCAACTCCGTGGCATGGGTGTAGCGTTGGTTGATCAACTGATTAGCGTGGATCGGAACACATGGATTCACAACCCTCAAGCTTATGGGACGAGGAGAGCACCTCGAAGCACGCAAGAGACCGGAGGCACGAGTGGGGCGAACGCGGGAGAACAACCGGCGGAATGGACGGCGTATTCGGGTTACCAAGACTTGAGTAACCGACTCTCGGAGATGTCATTGTCCTATGGCCAACATCATCAACACATGGAGTACAACACAACGGAGGCTCTCCACCAAGCAAATTGGCAAAGTGGAGTGATGAACCAAATGGTCTCCCATTTCGGTATTCAATCAAATACCGCGTATGCTCCATCACCATTTTGGCCATACTCCGAGGACGCACCGCCCGGTTTCCCTACTTTCGAGGATTGGCGCAACCAACCTCGTGGCCCTTATTGATCTCTATCTCTTATCTCCACTATTCGATATGGTTGTCTAAACAATTTTTATTCTTGCTTTGTTTGTGTTTGGTTTCGTTGGACATCTTTTTATTTTGTTTGGTTTGTTTAGGTTTAAGACTTCTAATTTCTTGCTTAGTTTGGTTTATTTTTCTTTTGTTCGTTTTTACTTTTTCTTTTTCTTTTTGGTAATAGATACAGCGATCTATGATCTTGAACCGAGCACGATTTTGGAATACTCTCTCTCAGATCAGAACAGATTTCTGCAAATAACCGGGGAGGTTTCTCTTTTTCCCAATTATTCCTTAATTGTTTTAACTGTTGCATTGAGGACACTGCAAATTTTAAGTGTGGGGAGGGCGTTATATTGACTTATCTATTTAAATGGGTTCACTTTTTGCTTTTTGGTTTGTCGTTTTTCAAAATTTTGAAAGCTTTGAGAGTTGACCCCAATTTTTTTTCGAAATATGAGATTGTCTTTGGAACTTAGTTGCTTGTGTAGGAGAACACTGAATGAGATTAGTTGAGTAAAAGGATGCCTTGGAATACCGATTACCATGAGTGCCTCACCCAATTCCTTTGAGAGTGTGAGCCTGATTGTTTATTCATTTCGTGAGGAATACCGACTTTGACCCAAGGTAGAACTTGTCATTTGAATGCTTGTCGAGACCACATAAGAGAAGTATTTATCACCATTGCACTGATAGAGGCCTTCGTTTCTTACCCGTTTAGCCACAGTTCGTTAGATAACCTCATCTTAAGGTTATTTAATTTGCCTAGCCGAATTTTTGAAAGTACTCACTTTTAGTACTTTATCCCTTGTAACCCCTTTTGAGCCTTAGCCTTTTCATTTCTTTACCCAATACACTTTATCCTTTAGCCATTCATTCTTTTATCTATCTTTTGGCCGTAGCGAGTTGAAGTTGAAAAAGAAAAAAAAATATAGAGCTTGAAAAATAAAAGAAAAGAAAAGAAAGACAGTCAAAAGAAAAACGACTCATTATCGAAAAAGAAAAATCAAAAGAGTCGATGTGCTGAAAAAAAAAGAAAAAAAAATATCGAAACCACAAATAAGCAATATGCTTAAGCCGATATAAAAGTGAAAGTGATAGAAATCCTGAGCTCTAAAAGTCTCAAAAGTCAGATGATTAATTTGGATCTTGAACTGATTGGTTTTCAGGTTTTTGCTACAACCCTTAGTCACTTATATATCATTTATCCTACCCTTAACCCTTAGCCTAACATTACAACCTAAAGTCCTCTTGACGGTTGACAACTTCTCAGTGGTGGAGATTTGATTTGGTGACAAGCTTATGCATGCGGGAATTAGTCGAGTATTGGTGTGATCACTTATCATATATACACTTTTACCCCCGAGAGATACACTTTAAATTGTCATTCATACTATGCGAGGGTAAAAGGTTGATCTTGGTATCCAATTGTTCGATGTGTCTTGTTCTTGTGTTCGATTATGTGAGTATTCTTTGTTCTCTTGAATGATCTTGGGTGGAGATAATTTTGGCGTTATTCTTCTTATCTTTCAGTCTTTTGATTGAGGACAATCAAAGCTTAAGTGTGGGGATTTTGATAACACCAAAATTATACATATTTTGGTTATGCTTAATGGAATGATTTCACCCCATTTCTCACCCATTTATGGTCTAGTTACTCACACTTTGGACTTATTCTTACTTTTATAGGTTTTGGAGGCCGTGGAACGGAAAAGTACGGAAAAAGGCGAGAAAACGTGAAAATTGCACAAAGTCAATCCAGTAGCCATTTCGCGTCCGCGAAGTTTCAAGTCTGGCGCCGCCAAGTTCGTCAAAGTTGAAATCCAGGGTTTGACCTAAGTGTTTCGCGCCGCGAGGATGCCGCTTGGCGATCGCGAAACGGGCTCCGAGTCTCTCCTTTTAAATACTGGCCTCCTCCTTCAGTTTTCAGAGAGCCAAATTTGTGTGTAGTTCTGAGTTCTTTAGTGTTAGAGAGAGAGAGAGGGTTATTGTGCCGATACGCTGTGGGGTTCGAATCTCGATCATCCGTCGTTGTACTGTCGGTATAATGTCTGTTTCTACTCTCGTATTTTCTGATTTTATTATGTTTAGTGAGTAGTTTTCAGTAGTGGTACTTATTATGGTTGATAAACCTTATGGAGGATGATTTTATGATTTAATGTTTATTGGTTTGTTTTTGGTTTATTGAATGTATGTTATGGTTCCGATCTGATTCATATTGTTTGATTATTTGAACTCGTTGGTTGGGTGTATCTGTTGGACCAAGATAGATAGACTCCGATAGGTTAATCAACCTTTCTTGACCTTCCCTTCGTAACCCGGAGAGTTGTGTTCGGTGGTTACTCGGACCGAGAGCGACCAGGTAGTAGAATACCGGTACTAGATTGCCTGACAAACAGTCTATGTATTGGAACTAGGAGAACCAAAAACCTAGTTGACAGCCATAATAATCACATGTTAGGGTGTCCCAGACTTAAATTCCTACAATAACCAAAACAACCAAACCTTTGGCCAGTTTAAATCATCCACTTGGGGAATCACTATACCATAATAAGTACTACTGTTTTCATTCATATAGTTTTAATTCATCTTTTATTTGTGTCTTAGTTAATTTAGGTGTCTTTTTATCAATTAAACTCTTTTTCATAAAAACCCCCCCAAAAAGCTTTAGGTTAATTAAACTAGTCAAGATTAATAGTCTACGTAAACTTGACCATTCCCAGTGGTAGATACGATACCTGGACTTTCCTACACTATATTACTCGCGATCAGGTACGTTTGCCTGTGAATGTGGTAAGACAGTGGCTAGGCATTAGAGGTTAAAACTTGTTTCGCTTTTTATATATAATAATTACCGCAGGACAAGACAACTCGAGCAGTGGCACGAGAGAGAGGAAAAGACAACTCGAGCAGGAGATTTCGTAACCAAGCAGCTTCAGCAACTACATTGGCTATCCCCCGGTACTCGGCCTCGGCACTTGAGCGGGAAACAACATGCTGTCGTTTGGAGGACCAAGATACGAGATTGTCACCCAGATAGACACAAAACCCTGAGGTGGACCGACGAGTATTAGGACACCGGCCCAGTCGGCATCCGAATAAGCAACCAAGTGATCAACGGTTGACGGTGTGATATGAAGACCATGAGACAAGGTACCTTTTAAATACCGTAAGATGCGTTTAAGCGCATTAAGATGCGGAAGACGCGGGTCATGCATAAAGAGATAGACCTGTTTTACGGAATAGGCAATATCAGGACGAGTAAAAGTCAAGTACTGCAAGGCACCAGCAAGGCTTCGATATAAGGTGGGATCAGAAACAGGCTCACCATCAACAATAAGCTTTGTTTTGGTGTCAGCCAAGGTGCTGCAGGGATTGCATGAGACCATATCAGCTCGTGCTAGAATCTCCTGAGCAAAGGCAGATTGAGAAAGAAAGAGTCCGGACTTGCTACGAGACGCATCAATTCCTAAGAAGAAGGATAACGGACCCAAATCAGACATGGGAAACTCAGAAGATAACTGAGAGATGACCATGGAATTGAGAGTAGGAGAAGAGGCAGTAAGAATAATGTCATCGACATAAAGAAGGAGGTAGATAGTATCAGATCCGCGATGATACATGAAAAGAGATGTGTCAGTCTTACTGCTAAGAAAACCTAAAGAGGAGAGGTAGACAGCAAAACGATGATACCACGCACGGGGTGCCTGCTTAAGGCCATAAAGAGCCTTGCGTAGGCGACAGACATGATCGGGAAAAGAACTGTTTACATAGCCAGGAGGCTGACGCATGTAAACAGTCTCAGTGAGATCACCATGAAGAAAGGCATTCTTAACATCAAACTGATGAATAGGCCAGTTGCGGGAGATGGAGATGCTAAGAACCGTGCGAATAGTGGCAGGCTTGACAACGGGACTGAAAGTGTCATCAAAGTCCAGTCCGGGTTGCTGTGAGAAACCCTGAGCAACAAGACGGGCTTTATAACGCTCAAGACGTCCATTGCTGTCAAACTTATGGCGAAACAGCCAACGATTGCCAACTATGTTAGCATCAGAGGGTTTAGGAACCAGATCCCACGTGTAGTTAGAAAGAATGGCAGCCATTTCAGCATCCATGGCGGCCCGCCAATGAGTGTCACACATGGCCTGAGCTGTAGATCGAGGGATAGGAGAAATGTCAGTGGTGACCGAAAGGTTGAAGATCTGTTTAGGCTTAAGGGAGCCTGTGCGAGAACGAGTAGTCATCGGATGACCGGAGGTAGTCGCCGGAGCAGAAGGAGGCTGAGAAAGCCCAGCAGAAGGAACAGAAGGAGAAGAAGAAGTGCCAGAAGGAGAGAGGGAAGGTAGAGACTCGTCAATATCAAACATGTCGTAGTCCTCTGAGGAGGGACGAGGCTGGAAGTCAGGAAACGGAAAATGGGTTTCATCAAAGGTGACATGACGAGAGATGATGACCTTTTGTGTAATGAGATCTAAACAGCGATACCCACGATGATCCGTGCTTGGACCAAGGTAGACACAGGCTGAGGATCGAGGAGCAAGCTTGTGGGGACTAGTGGATGAGGTGTTAGGATAGCACAAACACCCAAAGACACGGAGATGAGTGTAGGTAGGGAAGAAACCAAACAAGACCTCAAAAGGAGTCTTGTACTGAATGGTTGTAGACGGAAGTAGGTTGAAGGTATGAACAGGGGAAAGAAGAGCCTCAACCCAGAAAGTAGGTGGAAGGGAGGCTTGTATCAGAGACGTGCGAAGGGTGTTGTTGATGGTACGAATCGTGCGCTCAGCCTTCCCGTTTTGGGGGAAGTGTAAGGACAGGAAAAACGGATTTTAATGTCATTAGTTTTGAAAAAAATCCAAGAGGGGTTGATTATTAAATTCACGGCCATTATCACATTGGAAAATAATTAAATGTATTATGAATGTTTTATGAATTTTTATTTGTATTATTTATCTTATTTTAAATT
>JARYMX010000625.1:0-14273 GCA_030169165.1 Centaurea solstitialis | reverse complement strand
GCGTTCAATGGATGAATGGAATCGAACCTATCCAATCACTCTGATGGATGTTGAGTTTTTATAATCCAATGAATGATTTGATCAATTTAGTTCCATATATCGGATGTTCTTATTGGATATTCATTAGATGAGATTGGATCCAACCAATATTAATCAGATTGGATTGGGTTTAATTCATCTGACATCCAATGGATGACTGATTGTTTTATCATATATGTGCATATATAATAAATGAGTAACTTGGTGCCACGTGTCGCTCTCTCGTGAGCCGAAATCTGTATTTTTTCGCCTAAACTTGAACCTGTAAGCATTTTTTTTTTACTTTCAGTTCGTATAGGCCTATCTGATTGACACGTGTCATCTTATCTAATAAATTTCGCTCATTTTTTTTACTTATTTAAAATATAAAATATATCAAGATAATAATTGGAGAAAATAATTATTATAGCCATTTGAGAAATTTCAATTCACCTCTTACCCAATCTCTCCAAAAAATTCATCAAATACCCACCCGGTCCCCTATCCGGTGACCTTTATTAGCCTCCAGCGACCGCTATCGGTTTCTGGCGACCGCTATTAGCAGTCTTCGGCCATTAGTTGTTGAAAAAGTGGAGAAGAAGGAGTTTCCGACTATGGCCTTCGGCGATCGGTCAAGATGATGCCATGGCCTCCGGCGACCGCTATTAACTCTATGGTCACCGGCCATTAGGGGAAGGTGGAGATGGCTTTCCAAAAGTGAAGAAGAAGAAGTTTTCCGGCTATGGCCTCCGACGACCGGTCAAGATGATGCCATGGCCTCCGGTGACCGCTATTAAGACTCAGGTCACCCGCCAAGAAGGTGGAGATGGCTTTCCATTTTATGAAAAGGTTTTTCTACAAATATTTTAAGTAGAAAAAGGACATAGGGAATAGTGCTCTAGGGAAATGTGGGAGACCAAGTACTTTAGAGAACATAGGTGTCAACCATCTAATGGTGTATTTTTTAAATAATCTTTATGTTTTAATTTTCTAACAACCAATGGTCGGACACTGCTAATAGCGGTTGCCGGAAACCGGTAGCGGTCGTCGGATAGGGGACCGGTGGGTATTTGGTGAATTTTTTGGAGAGATTGGATAGAAGGTGAATTGAAATTTCTAAAATGGCTATAATAATTATTTTTTGTAGTTATTGACTTCTCTATCTATCTATTTATTTTGAATATATAATCAAGATAATTATTGAGTTTTAACAAAATTATTTTAACTAATTAATTTTATTTTAACATTATTTAAGTCAATATTTGCATTGCATATAAACTCATAAAACTGACACGAAATAAGATTATATATTTAGTACTTAATAGCTTAAGATGTTTTGCGTCGCGTCGCACGCATACGTACCTAGTGTGTGTGTGTGTGTGTGTGTGTGTATAATAAAACTATTAGTCATCCATTTGGATGTCAGATGAATTCAATCTGATCCAGTTCGATTAATATTGGTTGGATTAAATCTCATCTAATAAAATGAAGTTAATTTTGTTTGCATGGATAATTGGATGGGTAAGTAGATAATCAATGAATGACAATTGGATGGGTAGTTGGATGATAAGTATATGATAATTGGGTGGATAATTGGAATGATTTGATGGATGACTAGATCGTCTCGATCGGTTTTGGTTGGGTCTGGACTATCATCTAAAAATCGCTTGATCCAAATTGGATGTTGAAACTTTTGATATGATCTAATCCAATTACAATTGGATATCCAATTATCAATCGGTTTTAATTTGATCGGTTGAATTTTTGCACACCTTTAATTCTCAAGCTCTCCTGCAAGGAACTCAAAGAGTGTCTAGGGTTTGTAAGGTCCCCCTTCTTTATTTTGTTTCAATTGAATTTTATTTGAGATGTCTCATTTTTTGTTTTTTTATTGTTTTTTGTAAAGAAACATTTTAGTTACATCGTTAAGCTTTCAGATATATGAAGTATGTGTTGTGGTGATTTTGGTTATAAGATTATTGAATTTAATTATATAAAGTTGAGATGCCCAGCTCAAGGACCTGGCTTCGATGAGCTCAGTTCAAAAAGTTTCATTCCTTGTGTAATTAGTCATGGACCGACAATTGGAGCATGATTTGACCGGTTATCATTCGGGCTTTAACCACATATAAACCAAACCCAAATCGATCATCAAATGGGTCGTTCATTTACCAAATTTTTACCAGGCAACTACTTACGTAATAGTTTTTTCTTACACTTACCTAGTAAGACTATTAGTCTTACTCGATCTCTTATTGGGTAAGCTTATCGGTCTTTTTTCATGTTCATAAATTTGATAACCAATCATTAATCTGTATTTTTTTAACTAGAAAGGTCTAAAAACTCAGGGTTGTTTGGCAGTTGCTGAATGGTTTGGTGCTGAATGGTTAAGTGATCAAAATGATTAAGAGGGTCTTATTATACGGTGCAAAAATGAAATATGTTTGTTTGGTTATTGTTGAGTATGAAATCAAGACTCTGAATGGTTAAGAGACATTCAGGATACCTAATCATTCAGAGGGTTTTGAAATTATTAAGAGTCAGTCTATTTTTTTACCAAACATAATTCACTTATTAACGATTCAGAACTTGTCTCTTAATGGAACTGTTTGTAAACAAACACCACCTTATTTGATTAATCCTGTAGGCCTAGACATGGCCAACAAACAAGCCAATCGTCAATCTCATTTGTTCGGTTTTCTTGTGTATATGTAACGCAAAATATAAACATAAAGTCATCTTTTTGAAAATAATACATCAAAAAACAAAAGAACTTGGAAACAAATGTAACAATAAATAATATATACTAATTGGAGTTGTTTGACATTTTATAAAAAGGTAGGGGGTTCTTTTTACAAATTGTAAACTTAATCTACGTGTAACTCCGCTGTCTTTTGTGGAGAAATGATGAAGTCAGCCAGCCATCGGTTACGGGTGCGAAACGCAACTTTTCTAAATTTGGTCGTATTTATGAACAAAATTTAAAACTAAACATAGAAATTGTTAATATTAATGGAAGTGGTACTTAGCCAGAAAGAAAGTAAATACCATCTTTAATATATTTTCTTCAAAATAAAAGTTTTTTGTTTGTTTTCTATATTGTTTAAATATATTTTATTTTATTCTCTAAACCTAAAAAAAACTTCAAATTTATAAGAATTTTGTAAACGTCTCTAGTGAATTAGGAGATTATTTTTGAAGATTAATTGAAATTACACTTCTAAATTAATTTATGGGTTATTTTATGAATTACTTTGAACTATTAAGTATTAAATCAATACTAATTAAAACTGATTAAATGTGTAAATTTCTTTTTATATTTCTTAATTTAACTCTAGTTATCAAATGATCGCCATAGTTATCAAATGATCACTTTTCTCTATAAGTTGATTTTTATAAAGTTAATAAACTCAGTAAGGAATTTGTAAAAGAGGTTGGATACAATTATTTAAGAAAATTGCTTTATTTTTATTTTTTACTGATTCCAAATCAAGAATTAAACAAAAATATTGATACGGAATAATAGAGATCTAAAATGTCCCAACAATCTTTTCAATTGGAAAACAATAACTCAACTACTACTAGAAAAGTTATGTTTGTGAGGGATTTGATAATTTTTGCTCATGCACCTAGAGAATTCGTTTACAAGTGTGACATTGTATGAGAAAATAAATCTCCCTTAAATATCATCATGTGATTAAATGCATGAGAACGTTTGTCATTTGGAGATAAGAAGTTCAATGTTAACTTCAAAAAGATTGAAGAGTCATTTCCATCATACAAGAGGGAATGACTAGTCACTCGTGCATATTAGACATTTCTAAAAAGTCACATCAAAAGCACTTTAGGACAACATATGCCTTTTTTAGGTGCTTTAAAAATTGTGTTTTTTTAAGTTGGTGAAATTTAATCAGAAAGCTCCTGTAGGTGAATCAATAAACTGATCGGTCATTGCTCCAGTAGTCAGGAGGAGGAGGACTATCTGGTCAATTTATACTAGTTAGAGAAAATTTTGTATGAAAGTTAGATAATTTATCTTGGTGGTTGATCCATTTCTTGAATATTTATGGTAGTCTTCAATTTGCCAAACTCTTTATGTATAAACCAAACTAACTAAAAGAACCAAATCACGTTAAGATTCATATATAAGCTAAAGATTTTAAAGAAACATATCGAATAGTCATCAACGAATTATCGAATATTAGTGACCCAACACTATATACATACACAAATCATATGAAATTATAGGTAATACTCTTAAATATTATAGGTAATACTCTTACATTTTAAAGATACATCACATAATATAACGTATTAAGTGCATACAAGTGGATAATGAATTACCTTTATTAAAAAAATTAAGTAGGGGGAAAACAAGTTACCAATGAATGTCTAGCCCAGCGGTGGTAGGTAACATCCTTGCGCTTGCCTTGAAATATAGGTTGGCGCGGGTTCGAGCCCCGCTCGGTACAAAAAAGGCCAAAGGCCTTATAGACCTCTTCGGTGGTATCCAGCTCTTGACCAATCTTCGGGTCGGTTCAGGGGCGAGTCCATGGGTTGGTCTTCGGGTCGGCTCATGGGCGCGGGGGATTAGTCGCTGCCCGTATGGATCCGGATACCCCCGGAACGTGTGTGTGAGTTAAAATGCCGTTCAAAAAAAAAAAAAAGGGGGGGGGGGGGGGGAAACAAGTTGTTTAGAGTTTAACATGTATGCATGTAGTAATTACATACTTAATTATCTCTTTGTAAACACTTGTTTACGAAAATTCAAAAAGTTTTAGCATGTTTAATTATTTAAGTATGAATGTGTATTATTACTATTGATTGTAGTTTATACTTTATTCAAACATAAATTTTTAACGTATAATAAGGAACTACATCTATTTTACACAACATATCTATACTATATATTAAAGAGAATTCACCAACTGCTTTTCAAGAAACCGTTTTTCAAGATTACATATTTCAAAGCATCATGTACATATTCTTATGCACAAAATTGAAATCAAACAGTCTTCTCCCAAAGCATAAACCACTAACCAGGCATCCTCCCTTTTCTCCAAACTGCCCTAAATCGGCCAAGTTCATTGTCGTATTTCTCCCTCTCTCGATCCCTCACAAACCGAAATCCTTGACTACAATTTCATTTTGTACGACACACAGAAATTAGGGCTTACATCTGCTTGGTACGATTCTTCAATTTGGAAAAGGTACTTTCTTCAATTTCTTCAAATTAGGAAATTAGGGCTTAATTCTGCTTGGTACGCTTCTTCAATTTCTTCAAATTAGGAAATTAGGGCTTAATTTTGTTATGAGCTTATTCTCTTTCAAGTATCTGAATGTTACGTTTATTTGATAACATCTTATTCTCTTGATCTATTTCTTTCTTTTCTGTACATTCTAATTATTTGGATCATGTATTACTTAAAGATCATAGTTTTGAAATTTGAATTCTGTGTTAGGTGAATTAGCTTTGTGCTTGCTGATTGAATTGGGAGTTTTATTCACTTCTGGGCTATTATCTCTGATTCATGAATTTTTTATTTTAAATGCACCCTTATCCCTAAAATTCTTCATCAAATTGAATATGTTTTCTTCACGTACACATTGGGGGAATTAGGGTTGATTGTTCTTGTATATATGATGTTGAAGCAAGTAGAATTTGCATTGCCCATAATGATTCCATTGCATTTTTGTGAATGCTACTTTTCATATAAATTGCAATAAATTTGTACTGGTTTGGCATTTTTTGACTAGAAAAATTATTGGATCAAATGGATTGCTAAAAAGAACAAAGGAATTCGGATTATACTCATTTGACTATCTCTTTCAAATGATTCTATAAATTGGTATGCAAGTTTATAAAAATGAAATCATTGCAGGGGTTGTTTAACAAAGGATGGTTCCTCCGGCAATATAGCCTTGTTTTATTTTCTACCATGAGAAAAGAGAATCTAAGATTCTTTCATTGTGCAGCCATAGCTTCCAATTCTGTTGGAAACGATGAATTTGTTAGAAGCTTAATTGCTGAAGCCATAGATAAGATTGGCCGTGATGGAATTATTTCTATCGAGTCTTCCTCATCAAGTGAGATTTCTGTGATGGTTGAAGACGGAATGAAAGTAAGTGATATAGTTGCAGCCGAAGCATCAATATTTAAATAATGTTTTTTTTGTTGCACAAGGAAGTTGTTGATTTGAGCTGAAATAAGTATGCCTTCTGCCCTACAAACTTGCAACATTTTACTATGGCCGTGGTTTTATGAATTTTTTTGAATATTTGTCTTAAATATCATCAATAATAAAAGTAAGCAATTTTTTTGGAGAGTTTTTGACTAAATGGGTGTTTTTAAAAAACATATTTACCAAATGGGTGTTGTTTTAAACATATTTACCATTTAGGTGTAGTTTTCTATTTAATGGACTTTTAGTGCCTAAACATAATTACCATTTAGGTGTAATTTTCTATTTAATGAGTTTTTAATGCATTTTTCCTACTTTTCTTTACTATTTTTTATTTTTATTTTTTTGTTTCTGATTTTTTTAAAGATCATATAAATAAAAGCTTATGTACGGTTAAGTAAAAAATATAAAACAATAATACGGTTCTGGAAAAAATCATATAAAAACAAACCCGTCCGAAAACCCGAACATTAAAAGTGGTATAAAAATGGTGAGGAGTTTGGGTTCAGTTCGGGTTGGCATTTTTCAGAACCAAACTTACCAAAAACCCGTACATTTTAAATATATTTTTATTAATGTGAGTATTAATATATACAATTAATATGTTCCCAAAAAAAATTGAAAAAAAATCTCAAGTACGGTTAAGTTTTTATTTAAAAAACAACAATAAAACTCAAGTACGGTTAATGTTTTTATTAAAGTTTAAGTACGATTCAGGTTTTCGGTTAATGTTTTCAAGTACGGTTAATGTTTTTATAAAACTCAATTAAATCAGGTTTTCGGGTCTTGGTTTTAAAGTTTAAGTATGATTCAGGTCTCAAACGGGTAGTTTGGGTTGGACGGGTTTTGCTCACCCGAAAACATTAACCGAAAACCTGAATCGTACTTAAACTTTAATAAAAACATTAACCGTACTTGAGTTTTATTGTTGTTTTTTCAATAATGACTTAACCGTACTTGAGATTTTTTTTTCAATATTTTTTTCGGAACATATTAATAGTATATATTAATACTCACATTAATAAAAATATATTTAAAATGTTCGGGTTTTTCGGTAGGTTTGGTTCTGAAAATGCCAACTCAAACTGAACATAGACTCCTCACCATTTTTATACCAGTTTTAATGTTCGGGTTTTCGGAAGGGTTTGTTTTTATATGATTTTTTTCAGAACCGTATTGTTTTATATATTTTTTTTTACTTAACCGTACATAAGCTTTTTATTTATATGTTTTTTTTTAAAAAATTAAAAAATTAGCAACAAAAAAATAAAATAAAAAGTAGTAAAAAAAAGTAGGAAAAAGACATTAAAAGCTCATTAAATAGAAAACTACACCTAAATGGTAAATATGTTTAGGCATTAAAAGTCTATTAAATAGAAAACTACACCTAAATGGTAAATATGTTTAAAACAACACCCATTTGGTAAATATGTTTTTTTAAAACACCCATTTGGTCAAAAACTCTTTTTTTGGATCAAGATCAACAGGATCAATAGTAATGATGACAATTCTTACTTTTAATTTCTTCAATAGAAAAAAACAAGAGATGTTGCAATTTTTTAATCTCCTGCTTTATTCATCTTCTGCAGTGAAAGTTGGCACCACTAACGCATTTTATGGTTTCTCCTTGCCTTTTCCTGGGAGAATGTCCTTTATATACATAGTTCTTCAAGTTCATATGAGAAATTACTTGAAATGAGAAATTTTATTTGTGAGGACATATATGGGTGATTAATTCTTTATCTAACTCATTTACATTGGAGCTTTTGTCAGGCTGAGCTCAATAAAGTGGTTGCTGAGAATGGCCCACATGGAAAGCTATTGAAAAGCATCTGTAACACCCGTTTTTACTTTTCCCTTATAACTTGATTTAGATGGTTTAAGTGTTAATTGTCATGTTTTAGGAGTTGGAGGGCTTAAGTGTAAATTGTGTAAGTACAAGGGTGAGGGAGTGGAGTGTATAGAAAAGAGAACCCTACAGTTCTCTGGGCAGTTTTCAGAAGATTGTACGGGAGAGGGAGATAGAGAGCGGCTAGAGAAAGGCAGGCAAGGGTGAAATTGAGACTAGTTTTGGCTTGAGTGTGTTAGCATTCACATCATTTGCGTTTAAGGTAAGAACTTCATGTTGGTTAAGATGTCTTTTGTAGTTTAATTTGAAGTATTATGATGGTTAGGGTTGGGTGTGAATTGATGATCCTTGGATCATCAAATTGTCGTAATTGGGAGGTTCTAGGGTTGAATTACTTGCATGTATTTGTTAGATATCGACCCTAGATGTTAAGGAATCATGTGTTGATGTGTTTTGGTATGAAAATTGGAGTTTTGGCACAGAAATCGAGGCAGGTCGCGAGAGAGAGTGCAGGCTGGAAAAGCCCGCGACCTGGCCCCGCGACCTGAGGTCGCGGGAGCAGGCCGCGCAACTCTCTGCCAAATTTCAAAAAATTATTTTTCACTTTTTGGAAATTGGGTTATGGGATCATGTTAGGGATGTTATGAGAGGATGAGGCCTAGAGTTTGAGGTCAATCGGACTAGCCTAGCTATGTCTAAGGCTAGCTTTTCGGTATGGAGTGTCAAGTGGTCCTTTTTGGACTAAGTTGATGAGTTATGTTTCTATGCTTGCTTAGGTGTTTACAAGTGAACGTTTTAACTTGTGGAGAGTCTTGTTTGCTAGCAACCGACAGGTGAGTACCTCACTTAACCCTTGTTGTTATGTGTACATGGTTATGTTTGCATGTGATTATGTGATGTGTTCCTTCGGGGACTTGGGAGAGTACCTACGGTGGTAGTAATACCCCTAGGGAATTTGGAGAGGCCTGGTACCAGTGTCATATGTCCTTCCTTCATGGCGTTGAGCCGTAGGGAAGGTTGGAGTTTGCATGTTATGTTGATTGCTTGTGAAATGATTGTGTTGCATGATGGTAAGTGGTTATGTGAGTGCTCACTAAGCTTTATGCTTACCCCGTTGTTGTTTATCTTTTTAGTGTCAGGTACTTCCCGGAAGGGAAAGGAGAAAGCTACCGTATGAGGCTCTGGGACGGCGGTTCAGTCGACTAGGTTGTGAGAAGTGCTAGGTCTTGGTTAACAGACAATTTAATGTTTTTGAAAAACTAAGTATTTCCATTTCATGTAACTTTTCTATCAAACAGAGTTGAATTATGGTTTTCAGTTTTTGACTTATTTTGTACGGATGTAATGTGAGACAAGCTTCCGCTTTTAAATGATGATTTTGGTTGCTTTCTAGTAAGGGAGTATTTTAGAAATCGGGATGTTACAGCATCATTCTCATGTAGTGCACCTTGTATTATATATATGGATATATATATATATATAGAGAGAGAGAGAGAGAGAAAGGTTCAAATGAGAAATGCTAAAAAAATGAGAAATAGAGAAACGGTATCCACCACTCATCCGGTTAATAAAGGCGGCTTTGACCGGTTAGGTTCAAATGAGAAGTGATAAAAATGAAAAGTAGAGAAGTGATATCCACCACTCATCCGGTCAATAAAGGCGACTTTGATTGGGTCTTCTCCTTTAATAATCTCCACTCTCCCATGAATCGCATCAATCCTCCGTGATCGCGTCCACCATAACCGGTCAAAGCCGCCTTTATTGACCGGATGAGTGGTATCACTTCTCTACTTCTCATTTTTTAAGCACTTTTCATTTGAACGTTTCTCTCTCTCTCTCTCTATATATATATATATTGCATTTTATTAATCTTCAGAGATCTGTTAGAAATTAATTAATCTTGGATGTACTGATTCTTGGTTTTCCTTTCTCTAGCTTCTTGCAGCTTAGGGTGGCTGTATGGATGACATTTGTGATTTTGAGTTACAAGCATGTCACACTCAACCAAGTATAATTGCTGGTGCAATGAAAGAGTTTGTATTCTCTGGAAGGCTTGACAATCTTTGTATGTCTTTCTGCTCTTTGAAGGTAATACTTACTTCAAATATGAAAGCTTATATAAGCATCTCTAGGGTGCATTTGGTACACTGGACTAGGCAGAATATCTGCAATGATAAATCAGTGGTAAATGTTCCCGTGGTTGTTTTTCTTTCTTGTTTTGCATCGAACATGCTTTCTTAGATTGTGTATGTTTTTAACATGCAGTTATGTCTTCTTTTCCAAAAGTTGTCTTACGTCTTTCATTTATATATTCTCTTTGGCTAAGACAAACAGTTATGTATATGTTTTATATGTATGTTCGTTTTTCATCACACTCATGTATCTTTTTCCCTTGTTTCCTTTATATGTTAACTTTTAGTGAATATAATAATCCTTGTTATTTTAATTAATTTTATATAGCAGGACTAAATTGTATTGCGTCTATACAGGATTCTCCACTGTCTAAGAGGAACTCGGATGCTAAAGACGATTGCACGTCACATGGGAATTGAAGCCAACAACACAAAGGTACCAATAGCCCAAAGGTACATGCCTGCATATTATAACCCTCAATTATATAGTATTTTCTTATCTTATGAAAGTTGTAGACTTGTATGTTAGTGTCACTAAACAATTTTTATCTCCTCATTCCCATTTTACATGCTCTTATCTCTTAGTTTTCTTGTCCATTCTGATCTTTGATTTTGGATCTTCAGCTTTACGCCCTGTTCTCGAGTTTTCATGAAAGGAAAGGATTTCTAAGGAAACTTAACAAAAGCGTGTTCTTGAGTTTTTTAGGGAAGGAAAGGAAAGGATTTCGAGGGATAACTTTCCCCCTTTTTTTTTCTCTTGAAAGTCATCCTCACAAAACTGCTTTGGTAATTTGGTTATCTGCTTGTGATAATTAAATGGCATTATACACTTAATTCTTGAACTTTTAACAAGTATCATTTATTAAGATTTAACATACAAGTTTTAAAGTTACGTAACATACAATACACCTTCTCTGTCCAACCATTTCCTCCAACACCACATTCCACTTCCCTGTTTAGCGGTCTATATACACAAATCTGATATGTAATTTTCTCTTATTCTCTATGCAGAGGAGCTGGAGTACAAAATGGTTCAAAGACTATTTTAGCTCTTTTGGTATGTTGTGTAGATTACCCATTTGTTCTTCACGCAAACCATGACGTGGTTCTGTGAGGGGTTCAATGTTATTGAAAATTTGTTGGACCTCTAACATATGTGTGTTCATATTGCAATATTGTTTTACTATTTTGAGTCTTACCATCTATCGATTGTTCTCCAACTCCTATTTTGGTCACATTCGCCTGCTTCTTATTCTTTTATTTTTACGTTGATTGAGTTGTGACTTTGTATTTTTATTTTCAAGGTTAAAGCAGGGAAAATGGGCACTTGGTGTTGAGATTAGCCATAAAAGAAAAGAAGAGGCTGATATTGCTCATCCAGCTGCAAAGGTATCTATGACTAGACATATATTTTTAATTGATAAAGTTATACTTGAAGATTCAACCTATTTTCTTCTTTGCTCTGTTTTTGTCTGGTTTTTTTAGCTTTCCTAAATCATAATTTAACACGGGTCTTATGTGATCACTCTTTATCATGTACTTTGTACATTAGGATGCGATTGGTTGTGGAAATGTGTCTTTATTTTCTTGGAAAACGTTTTCAGAAAATGGAGTTGGGTTTTCATTTTCTTTTTTCTATGAAAATTTAAAAAACGTATTCGGGTGCAATGGTGGAGTTTTCATTTCCATCTTACAAAATTGGATAACGCGTTTAGGAAATTTTGGAGAACCGCTAAAATCGGTTTTCTAATTTACATACAAGTTAGAAAACATAAAATTTTCATTTACTTGAAAAACTTTCGGAAAACTAAATGAACCAAACGCTTTTTCTAAATTTTCATTTTCCTTGGAAAAGTGGAAAATTTTCCACAACCAAACGCACCCTTAATGATTTTGATTTAAAGATATTTAGGCACATGAAACTCACTTGTATCCTGATTCATATGTCGTGCTTAATTCCGCAGTCCATGATTGAATTAAGTCGCACACAAGATGAAGAAGTTGGTGATGGGAGTACGTCAGTCATTGTTCTTGGTATATGCTATAAAGTTTTTGTATCACTACCTCCTATTTTGTCAACAACTATTACCTAGCTTTTCATTTGAGGGGGTTTTGGAAGTTGGGATATTACTAATGGATAAATCATTCACATTTCAGAGTATCAATGTAGCGAAGCTCATGCCTCTTTTATGCAACCGAGACGTTTTGAAATAAAACTTTAAGTTTCTAACAAGTATGCATTTAGAGCTTCTCTGATCCATGTTTATACATTAAATTGTGATTCATTGTTGCGAAGATAAATTGAATATAACTGAATGATTCAAGTTTGTGGATACTGAGATGACCATCTATGTGAACCATCATGCTTAAATTCTCTTATGTTTTATGTTTTCCTAGATACTAACTAAAGGACAGTTGGACACATTAACTTCACGGTGTTAATCTTTCATCATACATTGTAGAGATACGATGATTTGAAGTAGCACACCTTTTCTTTCAAGTGGTGCCTACTTGACAAGACATAATGATACTTGAGTAATTTCAATTTGATGGTTGATGTTATAGTAGGACTATGGAGGTTGGAAATGGATATGGAGATGGTTTCTAGACCTTAAAGGAGGGATTTTAGAAGGTATAATATTTGGATGTTGAACAAGAATTTCTCAAATGCAATTCACCGGATGCAATGCTTAAATGATAAGATTGGTGTGATTTATCTCAAGCTCATGGGTTTGAATTAACAAATCCGAGTTACTCTTGGCTATGGGATATCATTCTAATGTTTTGTATGATTTTAATAAAACTTCGTTTTTGTTCATAAGTCATTTTATTTGTACATTGTTACTTATTTACGATTTTGTTTTTTAAAAAATAAATTAGATTTTTCAACAACGAGTTGCGCTACTTTATCTATTATCGATCTACATTAACTTTTACATCTCGCCGCATCGTGCGGGTATTGGACTAGTATATAAATAATTGGTATTGTATGAATACTATTGAGTTTGATAAGAACAACGAGAACATATGAGCGGACTCGCGAGCCCGTGATAGACACACCTTAATAAGATGGACACCCATAATATTTCTATTAATTGGTTTTTCATTGGCTTATTAATTCTTGCATAAATCTATTTAACCTTCGCCACCCATCTAAAATTTCTTTGACCCCTAATTTTTCATCTAACTTAAAATCCAAATTAAAATAGTGTAGCCCAATTTTCATTAGTTTAGTTTAATTGTTTAGTTTAATTGTTTAGCCCGATACTAAGTTTATAGGAAATAACTTTTTTTCAGTTTTTCTTATTTAGTTATACATTTGTTTAATATTATTTTGTTTATTACTTTCTTCTTTCTAAAATAAATGTTTACTATAAAAAACCCCTATAGTTTTAAGAGAGTTATCAACTAAAATAGAATTTTACCTTTAAAAATAGAGAGAAAAATCTTTTCCATCTCATAATTAATGATAGAATAGAAAAGTTGGCACTTAACTTTGAAAATGAATATTTATTTTGTTAGAAACTAGATAAAACGTGGGACGAAGAGAATAGTTAATTTGGTTTATTTGTGTATTGAGTTAAGGTTTATTAAAAGTAGATTTTCGTATTCAATGTTAATCTTGTTTAGTTGTTTATTTGCTTTATTTACGTGGATAATTATTTATTGTCTCACAATACTGTTAGAAAAATGGAAAAAAAATTATTAAAAGAAAAGCATAAGCACTAAAAATAAAACACCAAAATCACTAAGACACAAAGTTTTTTGCATGCCACAGCCAATTTTTATATTGGTCGGTTCCAGAGAAACCACTAGAAAAAGAGCACAATGGACCGGTTTGACAATGCTCTTATATATAGAGAAAAAAACTTATATGTTACTTAAATTCCGACCCCCACTCTAAAATTACTAGGTTTGCTACTGGAGCCCGAGTATCGCACAATTTTATTTTGTAGGGAAAGACAAAAGATGAACTTACCAAAAGTCGAGATGTATTCCAAGATATTACAAAATACAATAAACATCAATTAAAATCAGAAGGTGTCTATCAAAACCAAGCAAAAATACTGAAAATAGTCCTCGCAATAAACA
>JARYMX010000624.1:0-14297 GCA_030169165.1 Centaurea solstitialis | reverse complement strand
AAGGGATGTAGACTTTTAAAAATTATATATATATGAAATTTGTTTATATTTTGTTATTTAAGGTTTTAATTTTTTGTCGAGTTTGTATCTTTTCTATATAATTATAAAAATTGACATAGGGATGAATTGCATAGCTTGATTAGCTTTCAAATCATTAAAAAAAGCATACATTTTGTGGTTTCATTTGCTTAAGGAATAGGTATAGAAGCATTTTTGCATTTTCGTACAGGACATCAAAAACTTTAGGATTGATCTCGGATGCAGTGTTATCTAAAGTAGGATCCAGGCCAGACCAAAATATTGATTTGAACCATCATCATAGACCAAAATATTGATTTGGTTTGACCATCATCATATCTATCCTAATTATAAAACATTTTGCTTTTGGAAAGATGAATTTAGTTTACGTATACTAACAAGAACACAGAATTAGCAAAATGATTCCTTTTTTCTTTGAATTTTGCATTTGGTTCAAACAAGTCCATCCTGCTTACAGCATTATATGTAGTCAAAACACTAAATTTAATTTCATGAAGATGAATACATAAGAAGTTCCAAACGAAGCTAAACCAAATATTTAGAAACATTAATTTCTCAATAATTTTGCATCATCAATTCACATCACAACCTCTTATTCCTTAGGGTTAATTAAGCTCTCTTTCTTCGAGAATGATCGATACCAACAACGTCTGTTTGCAATAAGCCAAGTCTATACTGTTCCTCCTGTTGATCCTTTTGCTCCAGCTGCTGCTGCTCCCCCTGCTGCTGCTGCTTCGGGCGTTTCGCTTTTCTCGTAGTGATTCCCCTCGACTTCGCCTGAAAATCACGAACCTCCCTTAAAACCGCCTGACTTCGGGCGCACCAAACGGGTTCATCTGGGGTTTCCCATGTTCGTCATAAGCTGCACGAGCCGGCCCACGAGGGCATCGAGGCCCCCCCAGGCCTGGCGGAAGGGACACGGAGGCGTGGGCGGGTTGGGTACCCGAAGTAAGGGCAAGTTGGATGTGGATTTTAGTCTTCCAAACTGGTCAAGGTAATGCATAAACTCAAGACATGATTGGGGGTGAAAGTGTGGAATGAAAGTGGTGGCTTGTTGTTCTTAGGTATTGCCCAAAGTGTCCAATCTCGACGCTTTGGCTCTCGTATCGGCTCGGAGAAGAAGAAGCGATGATGATGATGAGCTAATTGCTGAATCCATGTATATATATATATAGATAGATAGATGTTTCTTAATATCACAGATCCATTTATCTGGTTATAGTCTGCTTGTATACTTTATTACTTTTTTTTTCTAGGGTTTTTGTTACTGTAGTTGCTTAGCTTCATGAAGCCTAGCTACACAAATGAAACACCCACATACACACACTTGAGCTAGGTGTTGTCTAAGTCAGGTGCCCAAGAGAATAAGTATGAAAATGAATATGAATGAAGGAATATTTTTTTATGGTTTTGTGAAGATGGTGAGAAAAGAGGGGATTTTGCAAGAAAGGGAAGGTATTTTTTGTGAAAGTAGAGAGGAGCATAAGTGGAAGTGATGGAGATCTATCTATAAGTGGAAGTGATAGCAAATGTATAAGTGGAGTAACAGTGAGCCTGATTATTGCTCTGCCAAGTGCCAAGCCCTATACTGAAATTAGCTATTATTTTTTTTTTTTAATTTTTATTTGGAGGTACATCACTAAAAATTTTTTTCTTTTTTGGAAGTTTTGTTGATTAATTGAAATATTTAAATTTGAACGTTTTATTTGGGATTTTATGGACCCAATCTGACCAATAAAAATTTATGATTGTTGTAAAAGGAATAAAGCAACTATGCAGTACCATTCATCCCAACTAAAATATATTATTAAATGGTATTTTAAAATATTTGTTAGCCATATAATGTGGGCCGATAAGATGATGTATCAATGTGACATTTTGTATAGGATTTTTAAATTTTTTTTTTGAGCTTTAACAATACATAATTATCTTGGTTATACCAATTTAATTCTGAGTTAATAATAACAAATTTTTTTGACCCGATTTAGATTTTAAAATAACTAAATTGAGAAATTAAAATATGGGAAAATTGCCGAAAAAATATAACAAAATGTTTAAAAAAATGCAATCAGGGGAACGTGCATTTTTTTCCCATAAAAAGATTATGCATTTAATTTTTTTCAAAAAAGGATAAGTTTTGGTAATTAACTTGATAATCGTTTAGTCACATTTAACTTACTGACGTGTCGGTCCAAATTGGGTCTAGTCAGCATTACCTGCTGCGTGTCTTACAAATGGCAGTCCAATATAGCACCATCTTACCTTTGACCGACATTGCCCTGCAGATCTGAAGATGATGAAGATGATCGCTGGTGGTGGTGGTAAAGCTTATTGCGGTGTTGGTGTTGGTGGTGAAGCTTTTTGTGGTGGTGGTTGTGGTGGTGGTGGTGTAATAGTGGTGGTGGAGGTGTAGTGGTGTTACGGTGGGGTGGGGGGCTCGTGGTGATACGTTGGTGGTGGTGTAACGGGTGGTGGTGTTCCCGGTGGTGGGGAGGTGTTAATGGTGGTGGTGGTGGAGGAGATATAGAGGGGGGAAAGGGGTTTAAATGGGTTTGTGTACCGGTTTACCGGTTACCCATACCTTTTTTTACAAATAAAATTCATAATCATTTTACGTCAAAAAAATGCCGTTCCCTGATTGGATTTTTTGAACATTTATGTTAACTTTTTTGGCAATTTTCCTTAAAATATTCTAGGTTTTTAAATTCCCGGTTGGTGATTTTCGAATAGGGGCCCAAAAATTGTAGTCTGTAAATTAATGATCGTTCTATCAAATTTGCTTTTTCCCGGGTTTGATTTTGTTCCCTAATGGCTAATGTCACGATTAAATTTCCAACTTGTTTAATTATTTTCATTTTAATGTTTTTTTCTTACTCTTTAGTCTCTTATTTCTTTGTTCGTTGTTCAACAAAAGACTTTAATTTGTGCATGTGATACCTGTTAGCCCCGATTTTGTATTATAAAGAAGTCGGGGGGCCTTTTGTGTAATTTATTGCTTTCCTAGTATAGCTAGTTATCTTTTGTTCCTTTTGTGTAACTTTTGTTAAGCCCAATGGGCTTTTTTTTAAATTCCTAATGGGGGCTTGTTTTGCTACAATATATTATATATATATATATAAAATTATATAAAATCTAACACAAGTTTTAACCTTTAGCTTATCCTTAACTATTGTTTCACACATTCACAAGCAAGCATACCTGTTTGGTATAATATAGTTTAGTCAGGTATCGTTCTGTTGGGATTTTGCGTAAACCTCGTATCAAACTGACCCCGGAAAAACGTGATCTCAAACCTAACTGGATCGAGATGCCCCGACAAAATTAGTGACCAACTGAACAAAATTTTTATTTGATCAACCAAACGGGTTTTGATTTATGCGGAAGCGATAAAGATTAAAACCCCGAAAAAAAATTCACAGATCTTTATTCATTTATTTTACATATTCAACTTTACAAATAGTAATAGGTTTTAGGATTACCTCGGTTGCTTGAGCTTAATCCCCCTGTGTGAGTCAAACGGATTCCTTCTAGTTGGATCAAACCCTGAACGTATCACGGACGAACTGTACGCGAAGAACCGGTCGAATAAACCGAAAACCGAAACTGGTTTTCGGGTTTATTGGAAATCGACAAGAGAGAGAGTAGAGAGAGTTTCTTGGTGAGGAAAGTTTCTTAATGAATTTATGAATATTGCTTTCCCCTAATCATCTATATATATAGTAAACTTACCATATATTTGATAATAATAAAGGTAATTAATATTTATCTCTTTGGAATTAATCTTTTTAATCACCAAGAAAAGATTATTTCTTATATAAAAATTTCCATATAACATATTAATTCCAAGATAAATATTTAACTGATTAATTTAAATTCTGTTATATATATAAAATATTTATTCGATAATAAATATATAAAACCTATTAATTAAACCTTTAACAAGAAACCTTTTCCCTTTGGAGTTTTTACAGAAAACACCAAATGTTTTATAATTTCTATTATAAAACCAAACTCTCTAAACTGGGGTTAGTTTTGTGAAACCCCAGATGATGAGAAAAAAAATGGAGAGAAACTAAAGTAAATGATTAAGCATTGAAGAACAAATAGTGGTGAGAATGTTGGTGAAAGTGATAGAGAAGAAAGAGGAATAAGAAAATTTCTTGGGTTTGCTTCTCATAAAAATAGTAGGCTCCAACAACTCTAACAAAACCCAGGCTATAGCATTGTTTATATAGCAAAAGGTTAGAGGAAATTACAAGACAAGCCCTTAGGTCTATGACTCTTTACAAAAGAGGCAAACATAAAGCTAAGTTAAATACTAGAATAAGGAAATACTAGATGGGACCCTTGACTTCTTCACAACCTCAAAGTAGGGTCTAACAATACCCCCCTTTGGGAAGAAGTCAAAAGGGTGGTGGAAGCTCAAGCGCTGGTTCCCACTTCGACATCTGAAGGAACTCCTCCCTTTCTCCAATGATCCTTGCTCGCATCTACATCCCCGCTTCCACTCGTCTGTACATAAGCCTCTCCTTGAGCTTTCTCTCGATCAGGTTCATGGCTCCAAAATTTTCCCCCTTTTCCCGTTTATGAACTTCGACTCGGTTCTGATCAGCCAAGAGTCTGCTCTGCATTCCCATTGTAGAACGTAGAGAAGGGTTCCGTCGCAAAACTTGGCAAATTCGCCAAATCTCATAAACTTCGCTCCCTTTTTTTGTGTCACATAGAGAACACCGTGCTCCGGTATCCCGGTTGGCATGTATGGGAAAATAGCATCAATACCAGGGGACGAGCAGGTTCGGGCGGAGCAGGTTGACCTTCGGCTGGGGGGCTCTCGATTGCAAGTTGGTAGTCCGTCACCGCGCAAGGGTGATCGCATGACGAACATACTTCTTCAAGATCTCGGTGCGGTTTTCTGTAGTGCTCGGGTCGGAGAAACGGGCCTGGAGGTACTTGATGAGCGTGTAGGTTTCTAGGTGAAAATCGGTCCAGATCTGCTTCTGTGAAGGTCCCGTGTTGCAACTCTCCTCGAGGAGTGCCGTCCCATACATGAGGACGTCGTACTCAAGGAAACTGATGACCATGTCTGTAAGGGCGCATCTGGTTACCTTGACAAGACGACGCGGATTCTTTGACGTCCGTGGGTGGCCAGTTGCACTCCTTGGTGCACATACGCAGTCCTTCTTCTCTTGTTCTTGAATGAGAGTCCCGAAGTAAAACCTTTCTTGACCAGACGTGCAGGTTCTCTGCTGAAGATGCGGCTGAAAGATTCCTCATGGAATGGCCTTGAAAATGACGGGGTTGGTTCCGTTGAGGTGGTTTAACAACTGGAGCGGAGGTTTCTGAAGCGGTCGAATGGATGGTTCGAGGAGCGTCCGGAGTGGGAAACTCGAACGCTGACAAAAAGCTGGGTGTAGTCGTGTTTTGGACAATGTCGTCCCCCTTCTTGTATATTGAGGCTCTGAGCGAGCGACCGAAGAATCTTCCGGGCTTTCTCTGGAATCTGAACATCTGTAAGGTCTTTCGGTGCTGCTTCCGGGGGAACGACATCGTCCCTGCTGTCTCAGTCAGATGAGGAAACTCAACTACCTCACCGCCGGGGATGGCTCGTAGTGCCAGCTTCCCATGTCAGGAATCTCCTCCGTGTCTGAATCTATGAATGAAGTATCAGCGGCGGCTGATTCTGACGGGGCACCGGCGAGCAGGTTGTGATGCTGAAGTTTGTGTAGCAGGCGCGGAACCCGAGGCTTTAGCGAGGCCGATGCGAAGTTGTTGGCTCCTTGCATCTCCCCTCATGAGGACCTGCGCCCGGGTCAGTGTCATCATGTCCCGTTTTGAGGAATGAGCCTGAGGCGGCACGCTGCCTCGAGTTTGCGGATACGGCGGTTGGCGGTCTCCAACTGCGTTCCCTCTCTTGCAACTGGGCATCCCTGGCGGCTAGTATTCTTCCCCGCGCTTGACTTTGGGCCCAAAGCTTGTCGTTCTGAGTAGTTTGCGCGGAGACTATCATGTTGAACTCGTATTCATGAAAAAGGGCCGGGATGGCTTCCCGATGTGATGGTCGCGGAGGTTGTAGGCGGAGGATGACTAGTACGAGGAGGGCCATGACTGTTGCATATGAAGCTCGGTCGACTTACCCCTTTGGGTTTGGGGTCGAAGCTCTTTCAGTTCTTCCCCTCGTTCGGTCGCGAGACTTCAGAGTCAGATCTCTCCCCCTTTTCTCGTTAGAGCACTCTCGAACGCCTCAAGTTTGGCATTTCGAGAGGGCCTCGGCGCGGCGAGCTCCGGGTCTGGTTTGGACGACTTTTAGGATGTCGTCCGAATCCGTCAGGGTAGAGCCTCGGTAGTGCGTGAGCGTCTTTAAAGACTTCGCTCGAGTTGTCGGACCCGGTCCCGGTAGTACAACACCTGGTGCCACTTGGGCGCCCGTTTGTCGAGAAAAAACCCAAAGAGGTGCTTTCTGGCCTGAAGTCATCGCTGGTGTAGGGTTGACGATGTCAGGACTTCCGGGGGATCTCGAAGGGCGTCATCAGAGCACCGACTCTCCCGTTCCCGGGTAGGCCAATTGGGGGGGGGATGATGCTCCTAGAAGTGTCCCATCCAAATGAACGAGTGAAACGTTCGGTGAGTGGATCTAAGACAATAGGGCACGGGAAAAAAGTCGAGAGGTGGGGCAGTTCCTCTCTGATATCAACACCGGCAGACTCCAATTGAGTGGCCCGGGGGAAGTTGTGCTATATCCCCGTGAGAGATGAAACGACCATCTGTTTAGAGTGGCGGTGGGTGGCTTGGGCGTGCAAAGCGCTGGTTGGCTGCCAGCGCCTTTTACCTGACGTCACAGGTGACGGGTTGTATGTGGGTTGCTCTGTGGGGGAGTGACTCGGGGTAGATGGGGTCCTAGGGTTCACTAGTGGGTTCTTTTTCTCCTCCCTGTTCTTCTATCCTAAGCCACTCTTCGTTTTAAAATGGACCTCTTCATCGAGGGTCTCTTTTTTAGACCTCATTCGCCCTCAAGGTCTTCATCACCTTGTCTCTCCACTGCGATCCATTCTTCTTCTTCACCATCACGACCGTCGGTTCGGCCGTCTGAATCAACTTCATCCGTTTGAGGATGTCCCGGAGTCGTCTCCGTTTAAAGATGACGTTACCCCATCTTCATGTCTTTTAGCTTTGCCGCTTGAGGTTGTCCACCTCTCGGAAGAACCCCTCACCGAAGTCCACTTGTTCGGACCGTGGGCCTCAACATCAACAACCTCTCGGTTGGACGGAGGTGCTCGGAGGAGGACGCGTCATGGCTTCATCCCCGGGGGATGCATTTCCGGAATCATCTCCGGAATCATCTCCGGAGGGGTTTGTCTTTGGATCTCCTTGGGCCCGGAGCAGCGTCGGTTTGAGGAGGCGAAGGAACGTGGGCTTGTTCTTGTTGGGAAGCTTTCACGTCCCCACCTGTCTTGCTGGTGATAGTGCTGGTGACGGCTCCCCTTCGTCAAAATGGTCTGGAGAAGGCGGTGAGTACCTTTGAGCGCCGGTGTATCTCTTCTTCTGGCGCGGACGTAGTATCATCTGAGTGCTCATCAATCAACTTTCCCCTCGATGCGGCGACTCTCGCTTGATGCATTGCTGGTAAAGTGCGCTCGGACCAACCCGGGCACGTGTGGAATTGCGGAAGTACCGACTACTCTACCCGGCGACCCCCTACGTCTACTCGTACCACACCGATCGGGGACCCCAGTGGTACCCGGGGCCCGGCACTAAGGCCGAGCCGATGGTGGACGGCTTGCACTCCTGGGCCGGCTCCCGGGTTTTGAGGAGTCCGTGGATGTGTCATCTAGGGCCTATGGACGCCCTATAGAGTCCTACACTAGTGGCTTCCCTACCGCGGTATCCAGAACGTGACGAGGAATCGGCATTTCCTCTTGGCCGGGCTTGAGTCCCGAACCTTGGGACCTGGAGAGGTTCTTGCTCTTGAAGGTCGGGTGGCGCGATCTTCGATCGACTTTCCGGGATGACGGTCCATGTGGTCGAGATCTCAACGCGAAGAAAAGCATCCACGGATGGACGAGTGTTTGCTGCGTGGTCGTTCGGGTCCAATCCGTGTGACGTCAATCCATAGCTGAGCGGCGACGTCGATCCGTCGGCGTAGATGGATAGAGTGGATCACATGCCACAGTTGGGTCGATGCCTTGTCGATGCCCTTAACTTTGGCAGACAGGCTACGGTTCACGATGCTGAACAGTGTAGCCCAAGAGGTGGCCGCAATGTTGTTGGTAACATGCGAGATGCCGTTGAGACGTTGACCCGGGTTTGCCCTGACACCGATGGCGGGGGATCTCGCTGAAAAAGTACAGGCACGTCAACTATCGGCTCAAAATGGGGCATCGCAGAGTCAGCTGGAAATGCAGGATGCGGCGGAAGTCAGCAAGGGTGACGGACTCTCCGTCTGATCTACGCGTCCCACAAGTGTTCGGCCCCCGGCATGATGGACAATCCGGATGTGTTCCAGAATTTTTGGAGGTAGAAACATCGGCACCTCAGTAGTGGCCTCGAGAGCATAGGCCAGAGGGTGCACCTTCAGGATCTCCAAAATCATCGGTCTTGGGCCGGGAAATGTTCAGATCTCTAACCCCTTGTTCTGGGTGATAGGTTCAGATCCTCCGCGGCGATCAGTGCGCGGTCAGCAGCTGCGTTTATTGGTTGAAACCATTTCTGTTCAAAGATGAAAACATTGAACAAGTTAGTAGGTCAATGAACTAACAAGTGTTGAGAAGAGTTGGAAACCAAGGGGGTACCAAACCGATTCGGGTTTTGGCAAAACCCAAACGGGAAATGTAAACCCAAATCGGGTAAAACAAAACCCGAAACCCAAATAAGAATCTAAAACTTGTGAAAAATTTTGAAAATGACCTCGATCAACGCGAGTCGAGAAATAGAGTACCCGAATCGGGTTACTCAAATTTCCGAGTCGGGGAAATTTAGATCCTTGATATGTATTTCCTAAGAAACCCGATTCGGGAATGGTGTATACCCGAATCGGTAAAGAATGTGTAACTTGGGAAAATATTTTTGGATTTCTATAGAAACCCGATTCGGATTTTGAGTTACCGAATCGGTAAAGATGATAAAAACACTTAGTTTTTTAAAAAGAGTTCAAAAAGTCCACCTTAAGAGGATGCGGGAAGCTCGAATACCCGAACGGGTTAACCATGTTTCCGGATCGGGATTTGTAAAACACGAGATAAAAAGGGTTTCCCACGATGGATCGATGCGGGAACCCAATACCCGAATCGGGTTATTAGGTTTCCGAACGGGATTTATAAACAACAAGAATAACAAAAATATTCAAGATACCGATTGGGTATTATGAACATCTGAAAAAACATTCAAGTTCCCCCGATTCGGGTATTATGAATACCGATTCGGGGTTTATGAATACGACCGAGGGTTCGTTTTTTTCAACCCCAAAATCGGCTCAAAAACACGATCTACGAACAAGTAAACTAGACATTATGATTTAAAACAGTTTCTAGATAGTTTCTAAACGTCAAACGATCGATTGGACGCCCCGAAAACCATTCCAAAGAGTTTGGGTTTCGGGTTTACCCAAGAAGCTTTGGCTTCGATTCGGACGCGAAACGATAATAAAATTTAATTTTGTACCAAAGTGTTCAGAAAGTTACCGTGATCGAAGGAAAGGAAGTAGTCGGTTTCGAAACGAGCGGTCGGAATTGCGGAAAGGGGCCCGGGAAGCGGGATGGTGGGTTTGGCGGTTCGAGTTCGTTGAGAGAGAGAATTTGAAAATTCTTGTAATGATTTTGAGTATAAAAATAGAAAGGACAAAGTTCTTTTTATATTAAGGGGTCAACTTATCAGTTTTAAAGGATAAGTGAACCCACTTTTCACCTCAACTTTCGAAAATGGCACAAACACCTGGCAAAACGAGTCCCTGAACTTGAGTTTTGAAAGTTTTACAAAATAGCCCTTGAACTTAAGTATCAGAAAATGGCAGTTTGGTCCCGAACTTGAAAGTTCAGAAACTTGTCACATCCACCCCCCCGAACTTGCAGTTCATTAAAATGCACAAGTTCAGTCTAGACCTCTACGTAACGACTAACTGGATTGTTTTCATCGGGTATTAACTGTGTAACCCGGGGATCGGATTTTGCGCGAGTCCTATCTGATTAAAACAGAAGTCGTTGTTATTGTCCACCCTACAAAACAAAGTCCCAGGAAAAGTAAACCATTTAGTGTGGATCCCAGAAAGTTGCACAAATAAACATAGATTTTACAGCATTCCCCTCGGGGAAAAATTTTATATATCCAAGTCTCCCCCTACACACAGCATCTAACAGATCCCCCGCTCCCCCTAGGATTTAGGCGGGAGGTCAAACATTCCTAGCTTGCTTAGTAGGAAGAAATGAGTTTTCATCAAAGGCCTTAGTGAACAAATCAGCAAGTGAAGGCCATTCCACAAAAACGTTCAATATTACCTTTTTCGACATGATCTTGATTTAAGTGGTATCGGATGTCGATAGCTTTGTTTTGGAGTGCTGAACTGGATTCGCGGTAATTGAATGGCACTTTAAGAGTCGCAGTAGATGGGAATTGGTTCATGGTGTTCCGAAATCCCCCAGTTGGGTTTTCATCCCTAGAACTTGTGAGCAACAACACGCGGCAGTGATGTATTCAGCTTCGGCGTGGATAATGACACACAGTTCTGTTTACGTGACGACCAAATCACACTTGTTCCGAGGAACTGGCAGGGTCGGATGTGGCTCTTCCTATCCAACTTGCACCTGCATGATCAGAAACTTTTGTAGCCAATTAGCTCAAAATTTGAACCCTTTGGGTACCAAAGGCAAAGTTTGGCGTTTTTTTCAGGTACCTAAGGATTTTTTCACAGCCTTAAGGTATGAGTACGCGGGTCGCACTGATAACGAGCACAGACACCGTGGAGAATACAATGTCAGGTCTACTGGCCGTGAGGTATAGAAGGAACCAATCATTGCCCGATTTGAAATGATCTGGACATTGGTGTAGCAGCGGAGTTTGAGCCAACCACATCAAAATGTTTTAATAAATCGTGAACATATTTTTGATTGGTTTATGAAAATGCCTTCAGGGCATTGACGGACTTGTAGTCCAAAAAGAATGTCAATTCACCCATCATACTCATTTAAAATTGTGATTTTATAGTGTGCTCAAACTCTTTGCACAACTCGGCTTTGTAGATGCAAAGATGATGTCATAGTATATATGTACAAATAATTAAATCATCACTGATTTACGAAGGAATAAGGTGGGGTCGATTGTACCTTTCTTGTAGCCAGCTCCTAGCAAAATAGATAGTAAGAGTTTCATCCATGCTCGTGGACTTGCTTGAGACCGTAAAGTGCTTTTTCTAACGCATAGACGTGGTCGGGAAACCCCGGATCTACAAACCTTCGGGGTTTTTCAACATACACCTCTCATGGGGGGACACCATTCAGGAACGCCCACTTGACATCCATTTGATAAACATCCTATTCTTGTGAGCGCGGTACGCGAGAAAGATCCGTATGGCTTTATCCTTGCAACCCGGGGCAAAGTCTCGTCGTAATCGATACCCCCTTGTTTGCGAAACCCCTTGGCGACCAAACGAGCCTTGTTGCGAATGACAAGGTTTTTTCATCCTTTTTGTTCCGGGAAAATCCATTTTAAGCGATGATGGGGCTTCCCCCATGGTGTTTTACCAGGCGCCAAAATTGTTCCTTTCAAATCTGCCAATTCGTCTTGCATGGCTCTTACCCAGTCCGGGTCTGACAGAGCTTGATTGATTTCGACGGCTCAAATTCGCTGAGGAAGCATGCAAAGAGACCTAAGTTGTCGGTTTTTTTTAAAGTCGAGTTGGACTTTCCCGAGTGGACCCCGATGTTTGGGAGGGGAACTTTTTGCCCACTTTTTGGTGGGGAAGAGGCGTAGGCTCTTGGTTGTTCTTTGTGTCTTTTCATTTTGCACGACGAGTTTTGATGGATTCCCCCGGAAAGGGCCCCCGTGCCCTTTCCCGTTGCTCAATATTAGAACAATTTCATTTGGGCCCCCGAAATTGACATAGTCTTTGAGAGGTGTCGGAGGGGTTTGGGGACGGGTTTCAGTGAGGAGCACAAATAGGTGTTGAATTTGTGCTACAAGGGTTTCTTGTGAAGTCCTAAAGGGTTGATCATTTGAAAATTCTGAGGGGTGAGCCCACGGTTTTTGAAATTGTATTTGAGGGAAGTGAGCCTAGAGGGGGCTTTCGAAAAAAGACGGCGATACAACGTCGTGGAGTTTCCAGGTGCACGGAAGATGTGGCCAGTTAGATCGGCAACTGTTAAAGGGGATCTATAATCTAATCAAATTTTGTTAGGTCTAAAATTTTGCGGGGTGGTGATTAGGAAAGTCAGGAAAAAAGATCGGATTCTAGAGCTAGACAGAGGGGTTTTGGTTTTCAGAGAAATTTAAATTGGTATTTTCCCGGGGTGGTTTGGGATCGTTTGTTAAAAACCCGATGGTTTTTGAGTGAGGGGGAACCCGATGAGAAGACCATCAGTTGGGATCAAATTTTCCCAAATCGCCCCGGTCATTCAAAATAAAACACTTACAAAACCAAATCCCCAGATGCTTTTATTTGCGCTTCTCGACATCTCATAAGTGTCTTTTGGTTCGCTTTACAGAGAGTGGGGTTTTCGTGTGCTGTTGTTTTCCATTTCCCCAAAATGATTTTGGAAGGGAAAAGGGCCATATGGCTTTCTGCCCGTTAAAATCCCATTCTTCCTTTCCCCAACCCCCTTTTGTTGAGGGGGAGAGGTGAAAAATTTTTGAGGATCCCCCCATGTTAAGGAAAGGGTTGCAATTGAATGCGAAATTTGTTCCGTTGTGTCCTCAAATTTTCACCTTTAGATTCAAGGAAAATTTGATCCCTTTGATGGGGCAAAGATTCGATCCGCAGCATGATTTTTGGGACGAAGAAATTCAAACCCGTGAACCCAGGGAATTCGTAACCAGGACTAGATGTATTTCTTTTTGCTAGCTTCAATCCTCATCGGCCCCCCATGACCCGGACATGTCGGTGGCCGACAATTAGTTTCAAATTTGGGGTGGGGAAATTCTTTCATTTTTCCTAACGACATGAAAAAGGTGTCCCCTTTGGAGAGGCGTGCCGGGAATCCCCGACCCGTCTCTGGAAACCAGCTTTTTCATGTCTTTTAAATTTGGAAAATAGGTTGAGCCATAACCAATTCCCCCTTGGTAGCTTTCGCGAGCAAAAAATTTTGTGTCCCTTTGATGATCTTCAAAATAAGGATGTGATTGGGAATGACTGAAAACGGTGGTGTACTTCCAGTTCTTCGGCAATGAACGGGTTCTCTTTTCCGTGTTCAAGTACTCCCTACATGAATTTTTTGCACCCGTGCCATTGTCACAAAAATTGGCTGGATGAACTGTTCTGCCAAACCCCTACTCCTTACCGTTTTGTTTTAACTTCCCCTCTTTTGTTCCCAATCATCCTTTTTGGTCTTGAACCCCATCTTGGGTATCCTCAAAATTTTAACGAACAAAAAGGGGGGACCCTACCTATGTGTAGGGCTCCGAAACTATGTACCACAATGCGCCTCAAAAATTAGTTTTTAGGGGACCATTGCCCCTGGGGTTTTCCTTTGGGTTAGATGAAAACAGGGGAAAACCTCGTGCGTCTCCCCTTTGGGTTTTCCTTTTGGGTAGGGGGTGTATTGAGGAGGGGGTTTTGAGTTTCCTTTGCCCCCTTGTCTTTAGAGGGGTTTGGGTTAAAAAAATTTAGATTTAAAAAATAGCCACCCCAAAGCGCGAGATTTTTCAAACATAAACCAAGTCATTCTAAAAAACAAAAAAATTTGTTTCAAATTTCCCATTGGGTTTCAGACAATTTGAATCAAATCCTACCCCAGGGGGGCTGGCCCAGATCCGCACGAAAAGGGCACGCCTCTTAGGGAAGCAGAAAAGGGGGTTTTTCCTTCCCTTTATTTTCTGGTGGCTTAATTTGTCCCCATCTTCTTTCCTCGCAACGCTTGAACAATGTGTGGTTAGAGGACGTTTGGTGAAATGGATTTCCACCTTTTAGATGAGGTTTTTGAAAATTTGTTTTTTGTGGAATTGAAAAATTGTTTTTTTTAGGTTTGGCCCCAGGTTTCCCCACTTCAAAGGAGCTTGAATTTAGTCAGCTTTTTTTGGGTTTGGCTGAAAAAAAGCTAAAGATTTGGATTCTTTTTTCG
>JARYMX010000623.1:0-14336 GCA_030169165.1 Centaurea solstitialis | reverse complement strand
GGTTGGGGCAGAAAACTCGATTCGGCAAAAATTCTTTTTTTTGGTAGTACAAAGGGGATTGGCCAAAAATTGGATAGGGGTCAAGACGCTGTCGGGCGCCGGCGGCTGATCAAGTGCCCCCGAACCGCGCGAAATGGTCGCCTATTACACGGCTCACTAACTCTGCCTGGAGTGGTGGTACCTATTATTCGTCGGCGGGGCGGTCCGGCGATACGTAGATGACTTTTGGCGGGTAAAACCCACTCGATTGTCCACTTCTAATAAACGTAATTGTGCCAATTCCAGTTTTGAACTACCGCAGACTTGTTTCATAGTTTTCAACTGAGCGGCAGACCCAACACGACTGACAGATAAGCCGACGTTAATTAAACTAGGAGTCTAATTTGGTAATGGGCGGTTCATTTTTCTAGTTAATTTTAGGATCGCAACTTCCTGCGCAGTCCGTGCCAGTAGTGATATCCTAATTCGGCTACCTCTCCCACTCATCAAGGCAGAACATTAGAAAGGTAAACTATTGCCAAGAGAGACCGGGGAACGCTCTGCCCCTTCACCTGCAAAAGGATCCGTTACCGGAGTGCTTCTCAGGGCCGTCTGAGTCAGAGCAACCCCGCCGGGGCGATCCAGTTACCCGGAATTTTAACTATTATTCTACAACCATTGAACCGTACTAGCTTCGTTACAGACTTGATACTGAACTGTTCACCATCCGAACATTCGCTAGCTGGCAACACAACTTTTACCACCCAAAAAAAGATCTCAAGTGATTAGGCGGGGACAGGATTCGAACCTGTAGTCTTCAGATCATGGGCCTGATGAGTTGACCATTCCTCCACCCCGCTTCATCCATTCCCATTCCAAAAAGTCCTTCTTCGATCTGAAGGTGTGTTAAGCATATAGTCATTGTGGTTACAGACGGGTTCTGTTTCCGATTAGACTAAGAACCTTCCGTCTAAGAAACCTGCTTAACTTCTCCCCCTGTCATGTATTGGCTCTCTCTCTCTTTCCGCTGATAGAGCAGTTTGCTAGTTTGCATTCCTCTATCTGAATCTCTAACACTAACAGGCGACAATCACCAACTTAATCACTGCCTTCTTGTGACACATCGATTGGGTTCCCACCCCAGCTCTGAGTTAACTATTTCAGAGCTCTCTTTCTTTCTCCCAACGCCGTTTAGCCGGGTCTAGTTTTCCTCTCACCCGGAAGGTGGCTAACTCCTTGGTCTTACGAGCCGCTTACGCTAACTCAAGCAGGTACCGGGAGGGACATCTTAGGCAGTAGAATCGAGCGGTGCCGTTCAGTGACTACATACGAGTTTATGAATCAATGAAATTTCCTCTTCTATTGTAGCGATACGAACTCAGAAGCAATAGTAAAAGAAGCTATCATCTCCGGGGAGTCAGATGATTGTCTGGACTGGTTCTTTTGAGGGAGGCCTATAAATTGCACGGGTCCAAGCTTGATTGATTGATTCTTTTAAAACTAGCTCCTGTAACCAATCTCACCATTAGCATTTTCACCATTATAATGGAAACTCAATTCTGTGGATTAAAGCCCTTCTTTAAAGAAGTCCTCTAACTAGATCAGCTAAGTAGGTAGCTTCGCTCAATTGATTCTATAACTCACCATAGCAAGGTAAGCTGCTCTGTCTGAGTCGTTACTAACAACCGAGAAGCCAGTCTCTCAGCTGATAGCTCATCGGATCATGCAGCTCCTGATCTGGTCATAGAAAGAAGGAAGTCCGAAAACTCAAAGCCAGTGTCTGAGCCAGCTGTCCTTAGTAGACTGGAAGCCAGATAAGGAAGTCTGGTCTAGCTCTCGAAAGTGGAAGGCAGAAAAAGGATAGCTGAAAGTGGGGAAAGTAGGGCTACTCACATTGATTTACAACCAAAAATCCTATCTTGAAAATGACATCTTCGTGAAATAGAGAAAGCCGCCCGTCTCCAACAGAGGTCTTCTCGCCCGCTGCCAGGAAGATTCGATCCCAACGACCGCCTCGCAAGACCTCTGTACTTTTTTATTGCCTTTCCTTATTTAAATTTAAGGAAATCCACTTCTTTACTAGAGAGAACTCGATTTGAAGCTTTCATTCCTCTTCGGGTGGTTTGGTTTATCTTTATTTAGCTATTGAGCAAAAAGAGTTCGCTACCTTTCTGCGTAAATCTTGTTTTCGGGGGAAAGGCTGGGTTCGTAAGCTGCAAGAAAGGAGAGAGAGGCAGGCTATCTATTTTTGGAAGTCAGTGCTTGTATTTGGTCGTCCAGTTCTTCCTATGGACTAAGGGGAGGAAAGGGGCATTCTTCACTCCTTCGCGACGCCTCTATGTACTACATAAGGGGCGGACTAAGGGCCCATTGGTTCTACCTTCTTTTCTTTGTCGGCGACAAGGGATCTCTCAACCCCCGCTAAGCATCCATAGCTAAATGGTTAAACATTTGAAGTTCTTTCCTTGGTCTTCATTCAGTGAAAGGAGTGAAGCTTTCCGCAGCTGGAAAGCGGAGACCCACGAAGGCGAGATGATCCCAAAGCGAGAATGAAGCTAGAGCCATTACTTGACCAAGAACGTGAGAGGATTTCACACACCTTCCCCGGACCGGGTGGATACACTTTTTGACCCTTCCCAGGATTGAACTACGGGATCGATCTCTTATTTACCAAGATATGAAAGCCACGAGCCGCTTTCTTTCGATGTGCTGTCATGATCACATTCTCAGTTTCGTACGAGATTCCCAGTTTAGCTTACGGGGTCAAAGTCTTCTTTGGACTTTTCCAATTCTATTTCTTTTTCATCAATCGGGGCGAGAGGGAGCTGCTTCGAGGAGGCGACACCCACTAGTTTTGTCGGGATCTCTCCCCAAAGCAGGTAGGTGAGAAGGGCTCTGCTCGATGCGTGTCTTTCACCAACGGCTGGGGCTGAATTATCGCGATGCGAAAGAGTCCTGGCTTCGTCGGCTGGGATTCTATTCTCTGAGTCATAACTAGTCCTATGCAAGGCTGTCGTCTCATGCTAGTAGTGCGGCTCCCTTGTCTCAATTAGTGGTGGTAGTAAGAGCTGTTGCTGGAATGACTGCTGTAGATGGTTCTTGTGTCAAGAAGATCTGTTCTATTAGAAGTCGATAAGTCCTCACTCTAAGAACTGAAAGGACTAGGTAGTCCCCTTTCATCCTGATTTCCCTTTCATATAGGTTCTCCTGAAAGAAGATTGGATTCTACAAGAGTGGAAGATTGGATTCTACAAGAGTCTCAGCGAGAATAGGCAGCTTTAGCATCAAATCATCATACCTACAGTCATCCGAACGAGAGTCTCCCATTTGAATTCCCTGAATAAGCTCTCCTCTTCCACGTTGCTGGAAAGGGCTTAGCCTCCTTTGGAGCCTTGGACCACCGTCCTCTCTATCCATCTTTTTTCCTTCAACGACTCTAATCAATAATTGTATCGAACATAGGGGAATGAAGATGAAAGCTCCGGTCCTTGAATGAACGACTTAGCCCCTTGTAAGGTGCCTTAGCCTATCCATACACAGCCACAGCCTCAGGTAAGCACTCACTCGTGTTGTCGACCTGCAGGTCGACAACACGAGTGAGTGCTCCCCTTTCCTTTCTACTTTCATACCTCAACGAAAGAACTAGGGCGCCTAGATCAACTACACCCAGGGGCGAGACAGGAAAGAGAGGAACCAACAACTAGATTCTAAAAGATGGAAGGTCGCTAAGCCTGATTACAGCACGAGTGAGGAACGAAGCTGATTGCCCATTTCAAAACCTCTGGCTAAACTGCTGACTGACGAAATAACTTCTTAAGTGAAGAGTAACCTCTAAATCCCTCCAACACCAGCTTATTCAACACGACTGGGGAGGAGCTACTGAACTCCTACTGGCTTAATGGCATTCCTACTGTCGCTAACGGACTAGAAGCATGACTTCTTAGCTGGCTTACTACTTCCGGGACTATCGCACCTGACAGGAGCTGGTTTGCTAGCTTATTATTGGACTGATTTCCGGGTACACAAGTTCGGGCTTGCAATGGAACTGGCTATACTTGTTATGAAATGGGGAGGAGGGAACTAGGCCTACTAAACTCTACCTCCACTACGGTATAACTTCAACTGGATTCCCCACTATACACTACGAGAAGGGTATTGGCCTTTCCCGAAACAAAGGCACTTGCTGGCATGAAAACTTCCGCTCGTACATACTTTTCTTTCCGTTTTCAACTTCAACCGCTATCTATAACATCTAAAAAAGCTGCTAAAGCCCTACTCGCCTCAATTACATCGAGCCTAGCTTTACGGGTCAAAACCAACCCCATTAGGGGCTATGGAAAGAGACGCTTCCTTGCTTCGGGGACTCTCGAGGACGAATTGGGACTGAGACTTCCCTACCACTACCCTTTATCAAGCTGGAAATGGGGAACTTGTTTTTTGGAACTGCCTTTGATCTTAGGCTCGCAGCGACTAGGTGCGTACCCTTGAAACTATATCGGGGACGAAACTCTTCTTTTAACGCCCAAAGATAGGCCTCTGCAGCCCTTTCTAATGAAGATGGTGTATAGGCCTATCGAAAAGCTGTTGTCGTCATTTCTGCTCTTTGCATCTTCCCCGACCCCTCGTCACTGCTTTCTGATCATGTCTCTTAGAGAGAGAATCTTGTGAAGCTGAGATGTACAATCTGAAGCCCTTGAGGGAGTCAGGTCTTTTTCAATTGAATCACTAGTCTACTTATTCTCACACGAACGATTACTTTAGGGGAAGACAACGGTTTCAGTTTTCTTCATATTCAGGATGACCTTTCTACCCCACTGCTAATGTGGATTACTCTTATGTAGGATAGGTGAGGCACCCAGGACTATTAGCTAGTTTCTACCCATCTCTCTAGGTTGGCATCGAGGGAGTGATCCCTAGATCATGAGACTTGGTTAGTCTCGTGGATGAGGTCCCGGACCTTTATTCTACTGTAAGTCCCATAAAGGTACAGGAAGCATCAAAGCAGAGGAATAGCTATCTTTTATAAAGAAGAAGAGCAGCAAAGCAGCTAAGCAGGAATGAACCTTGTCTAATAGTATACCTTCTTCGATCTCCCGAGGAAAGACTCCCAGGTAGCAGTAGGCAAGTAGTTAATCATATCCCATTCTCTAACTATAACTCCGAGTGAGCTTTTCAAGGCTATGACGAGGTGCGAAGCAAAGCAAGGGTCCCAATTCTCCTGCAGTTTCGGAAGTTGGCTTCCTTTACCGAGGTTAGTTAGTTTTCTAGGATTTGCATCCGGGTTAGCTCCTTTTCCTTGAGTCCAATGAGGATAAAGATTGAGTAGTCTTAGCCTCTATCCCCCCAACAGCTTCAACCTATCTTACTATGCTTAACTGCTTGTTGTTAGGTTGCTGTTGTTCTTTGAAGGTAAGAATAGATTAGGACAGGTGGAATGGATTCCAGCAGTAGGATGTTAGGCATCTGGGTGTGCTATCTTAGAGAGGGAAGGTAATTGATCCATTACTGAAATCCGACCTCGGAGATCGGGTGAGGCTTTCTTGTCTTTGTATTGGTATTTCGTTCATAGGCCTTTTTGGAACCTTTTATGGAATTGAGACCTAATGTATCTCACAGGAAGATAAGATACGGGGAAATGGGAGTAGCGAAACTATTCTTCATTCATATTACCCAAGACTACATATAGACAAGAGTGAATCATACAGAGGCAGAAGTCGAGCTAGGAGGTCTTTCTTAAGTGATGATTGAGCACTTTAGTCATACGTAGCTAACAGCCAAGACTAAGGAAGAGGGACCTTTCCTAGCCCCTCAGGAAAGAAATGGAAGAATAACTAGCCGTCTCTGAACAATCATCTTCGTCCGAAACCTATTACTATTACTATTCCTCTGCTTCTGAATCTGGATGGAGAGAGCGTACGGTTTAGGGCTAGTGAGTTACTATACGTTCGTGAAGGCAGACAGGCGCTCGTAGACAGAAGTTTTCGCGGAGCGACTTAGAGCCACTTCTTGTTTCGAAAAGCGATGCGTACAGTTCCGGGGGTTGTAGAACAACTACTCATTTGCCGTTCTTTTTCCGTTAGCCAGTATCGAGACTCTAAGACTCCTTGCGCTTAGCCCCCCGCAGGTGCTTTGATAGAGATTTCGGGTGAATGGGCAAGGCCCCGAACTTCCACTTCTGTTTTCCTTCCTAAAGGTAGCCCTCCACTTCAGGCGATTACGCTCTTCACGGGTTGGATTTCATCATCCCTAGATGTCGCGAGCCAAGTAGAGTGTAGAACATTGACAGGGAACCGCGAGGTCTTCTACTGCCTACCTTGATTCATGGGGCAGGGAGCCAACATGGTTGATAGCAATTGCACCCTGATCTACGGCTGTCAAGCTTTCCCATTCGCATGCCTTAGGCGGGCGCTCTATCTCTCTTTCTTCAGAACGAGGTCCGAAGAGGGAATAAGGGCTCCTTAAGGTAGCCAAGCGAGCTTCGCGGATTTCATAGTTTCATCGTCATGAGTTTAGTTAGCATGAAACGGGCGGGGCCATCTTAGGAAGCGGATCTTCGTCTACGGGTGAGAGTTGGCTACTTGACACTTCTGCTATAGCTTAGTGCTTCTTTTGACCATAATGCTCTTCCTTCTCCGTTTTGTTCGTACACGAGTGAGAATTTCCAGCGTCTGACTCACCAGCATAGGACTCCGTGCCGATGGCTGAATAACTACGATAGGATTCACCGGATGATCCAGCACAAAAGGCTTTGTTTTACCTTTAAATAGAAGCGGTGGGAGGCCTCCTGAGTCAAAGGGAGAGCTTCTGCGCCTCTCTCCAAGAGATACGATTCGGTATCTGAATCGGCTGAAGGAGAGTGAAGAGGCGGCTACTTTCCCAGCCCACGGTAAAGCCTCTTCCTTCTGGTCTACATCAAGTGGCATTGAATGCCCCACAATCGGAATCAAAGAGGACGGGTCAGGGGGAAACGATTTACCATTTTGATCTTGCTGTTTCTTTGAGTATTGAATGAAATTTACCGCTCCCGCCTTTTGGCCAAACTGGAGCCTGTGCTTGGTTTGTCCATTTTGCTGCTGCTTTCTTTCCTCCTTTATGAACTTTTCTGTTCTTGATGAGGACGGACGGAGGAGATTGGTCAGCAGAGGCTGGGGTACCGGCTTCGGCTTCTCTTTGGGGTTAATAGGTGCTTGGTAAGCAGCAAGAACAGACGACCCGTCTCAGCTTATCACGCCACCTGGAACCGAAGTTCACTTGAGAATTGAAAGCAGAGAACGATCTCCCCGGAATCAACATGGTTCGTTCGGCAGGCCCCTCAGAATCGAAACCATCTCAGCCCACTGGCACAACACAACATCAGCCAGCTATTCCCTCTCTTCCGCTCAGAGACCTTGAAGTGGATTCGACCTTCTCTCATCGCCCTTCCCTGTCGGATCGACTAGATGGCCAGAGAAGGGTTGATAGGAGAAGTCCTCCCCTAAGTTTGGTTTGTGGGTGGTAGTCTTACTGGATTCTCATTGAACTAAGAACGAATACACCAAGAATTCAGTTAAGGTTTCCCTCTCCACGGTTTGCCCTGTAGTTCTCGCTGCTAGCTAGTCAAGGGCTCTTTATGACTGAGATGAAACCTTGAATCTGCTGGCCCATATCGATAGAAAGCAAGGGGGTCAGGGTAGGCCTTGTTCAGCTCAAAAGGACTCAAGATAAGCGCGATATACGCGCCTTTGATGCAATCAATAGGGGCTCGGCTTTCGGGAAAGGATGGTAAGGAGTATTCTGTTCCGCCCTTTTTAGGAACGAATCCGTTACTGTCCTCGAACGCATGTCTTGATCCAATGCCGGGTGATTGGCAATGAAAGATCAAACTATCGAAGAGCGCAATCACCTAAAGCGGTGATAGATCTTTTTTAATAACCTATGGGCTTTGAAAGGAATTCGATGACACTACCTTCAAGCAGAAGAAGGGAGAACTTGCTCTACTCTATTAGGGCCGCGTATTCCGTTCACCAATCCGCCCCTGATAGACCAGCCGTTGCATATGCCGGCAACTCCTGCCTGTCACAAGGACATATCACGAGGTAGAGACGCAGGGTGATACCATAGGGTGATATTCCGAGGTAGGCCTATTAACCCACCACCCTGACCGGGCCAGGAGCTTTATTCTGAAGGACTGTTTCATTTCACTCTCTTGATCTGTTAATAGGGGATAAGGGTATCTTTTCCTTTATGGATTTCGGCCTGGTAACGTAGTCCATCCTCCCCCGGCTCAGTCAGTCAAGCTCAAGCTATATATCCTAACCCTGAATAAAGACGGGGAGGGGCAATTCTAGCTGAAGCTTTTGACTCTGCGTCTTCCTCTGTGGAGAATTCAAATTCTGCCTACGAAATAGCATCCGTTTTGGAGTAACGGTAACGGAACTGTTCTAAGGCTTGTCGCCGATGCTTTCAATCTTCATGTTCTCTTGTTCGGATGAAAATCACTGAAATGAAGACCCAGCTCTACACTTCGCTGGCGCTAGCCAGGGAAAAATAGATATTCGACGGGAAGCCCTTGAGGGCAGCGCCTCTGCCCCAGACCCAAACTCTTGCTCTTGATAGAATGCCCGGAAATGAAGATGTTGCTGATGAGCTCGAGTCTGGAGGTTTATTGGTTGCTGTTAGCTCCTTGTCTTTGACTGCATCCGCTCTAAACCCGGGAGGGGAGAGGGAACACATAAACACAGGGATAATAGGTGGATCCGGCTTGACTCGACCGACTCCTGTTTAAGGAAGGAAGGCTAGCTTGCATGGCCTAAGCCTAACTCGGGTACTTGACAGGGCTATATGAAAGGTGTCTTGTGGTTGCTGACGAAACAAAGGTTGACTCCCCCCTTGCTTGTAGGAATTAGACTCCTATTCAGAGATTGTGTATGCAACTTCATAGGAATGTTGTCTTGTAGCCGAAGTCCAGAGAACTCCCTGTTACTTAGTCAGATCCTCCCAAGAAACTTTCCATGTTCATAAAGAACCTTGAGCCTTTGAAGGGACACGGTTGATGAGAACAAGGAACCGATCATTCTTTCTTTTTTTGTACTTCATAAATGAATCAGTATTCCCGAGACCATTCTTGCTCATATACCTCCACTCCCTCATCGGCTTGAGTCATTGAAACCTCTTGGCTTTGGCGCTGTGGAAGGTCTACATCTCTCTTGCTCTTCCTTCTACCTGTTTCTGCCCGAATCTCTGAAAGACCGTTTTGATCCGGGAAGGAATTAGGTTTCCTGGAAAGTCTTGCAGGTGAACTGCCCCATTTTCTTTTATAAGAAAGACTGAACCTGGAAAGGTCCTAGCCACTTAGTCTTCCACTTTCCTGGTTGAATATAGTCTGCATATTGAAGAACCACGCAGCCCTCCACACCAATCTTTTCTAATAATTCTCGATCGTGCCAGGCTTTCCTTTCTTGCTGGTGTACCGGCCCATTCAGCATTCAGTCTATCTTCTTCAAGCAGAATAATGCAGACGATGTAAAGTATGCTGTATCCGCGGTAAGTGGTCCGTGATTGTAAATAAGGTTGTCAGCCCTGGAGGGTAGGCTTCAAAGCTGTGAGCGGAGGTATCAGAGGATGCGTTCCCATTCCTATCTGGATGGGCGGGATAGCGTATAGCAAGCATCTGTAGCAGGCAGTGAGGGCGCTTCGATCGTAAGGAGGGAACTAGTAGGCTAATGCTTATGGCTAAAATCCAAGATATAGGACCCGAGTTTGCTCAGTCGTCAATTGGATACCAGTTTTCAGCTGCAAGCGGTGGCTAAGCTGCAGCTGTCAGTCTAGGAGGGAGCAGGGCAGGATTCGAATTGCAAGGGTCCGCAAGAGAAGTGATTGAATTAGGCATTCTAGCTATAGGAGATCTAATATTTCTTTGAAGCGATACTCCACTACACCGGCTTCCGCCAGAACACTCGAGCGGAGAACAGGGCACGCTAGCGGACTCCGGCTCCATGAAAGAAGCAACGGAAGCCTGAATCATCGGACAGCGAGCGAGGAATAGGACCGCTAACCACCAAGCAAGCAAGAAACCGGGGAATGAGAAAGTGACAATCGACTGCGCCTCCCCGAAAGGTTCTATCAAAAAAAGACAGGGGTAGAATGAACTGAAGCTTCACAGCCCCTTACTGATGCGCTAGCCGAGCCTTTGCCCTGTTTGTTCACTTCAGCTTTCCATCGAATATGCCACGCTACTACAAACAAGATGAGAAACGCCCCGTACTATAGAGGCGCGCTAGCCCTATCACGTAAAGCTTCACTGTTGCCCCGTTTGCTGATAAAAGGGGGCTTTCCCTTAAGTCTACGTTTGCATTAACATGCACTATGTAAAAGGGCTTAAGTAAGTAAGAAGCCGCAAGCAGCAAGAAGTCAATCGCTATAGCCTAGCAAGGAGAGAGCTTTCACAGCCCTCCTACGCAGCATAAGACCGCTAGAAAGAGAGACTAAGCTATAAGAAGAGGGCGAAGCCAAAGCGGACAGAGCTACTAACGTTCCTCCTTTAGGCTGTTACGTTTGCCCCCTATCTCTAAAAGGGCCTTCAACCATCAGAGCAGGCTTTCGGGCAACTCTTGACTACACAACCGGATAGCCCTATTCCAAAGGGGCCGAAAGCTAACATGCAAAGGACTCATCCCATTTCTAGGAATTATCAGATGCTATTATATTCTTAGTTCGGAATGGGAAGCTGATTCTTAAAGAGATGTCATTCAAAAGAGAAAATGGAACAAATGAAGGGGACGCACCCCTGTATAGATGGATGGTATTGACCTCTGTAGAAGATTTTAGATAGACAATAGCAGTCATGATTTTAAAATTTTTTCAAGAAATGAGTGAGCTTTTAACGAAATGATCTTAAAGAGTCAATTGACAGTTAGTTAGGATGGAGAGAAAGGGATAAGCCGTGATTGCTTTGGAATAGAATCCGAGAATAAATTCGGGAAAGAAATCAATAAAACCTATATGGCTGCGTTGAAATAGGGGACCTAATTTTCAATGCCAAACCCATATAAGGGTTGAAGTTGAAGGGCAGATTCTCTTTTTGAATGAAGAAAAGCAAAATTCCTTGTCATAAGTGGAAAGAAAAAGTGCTAAAAAGGGCGCTGAAGAGAAAGAATTTTCAAACTCGTATAAGGATTTGATTTCAGCTTTTGCTTACAGAATTACTTTCTCTAACCAATCTCAAAGGAAAATTAGGCATTGACTATCTTCCCTTCCCTTCTTGAAGGGGAAATCTTTTTATCTCAGGATTCTTTCGTTTCAATTGACTGTAAATCTTTCTTTTTTTTATTGCTTTTTCTGACCTTAGTATACTTCACCGATGTGTTGGCGTCTATTCAAATCTTGACCAAATTGTAAAAGGTTAACCTTGAGGGAATGTTAGAGTTAATCCGGTGAAAAACCCGGGAAGTGCATCCAAATCCAAAGGGGCCAGGGCCCATTCCATGATAACGGGCCGCCAACAAATAAGGAGACTAAGTGATGGAAGGGCAGCCGTCGGCGATGAGGACTACAAAGATAAGATATAAAAACGGAGTTTAAGGAACTCCGTATAGACGGGGACGGTTAAGTCCATTTATGATTAAGATAATTAATTGTATTAACAAGATAAAAGTTAAGTACCAATGTTGGTAAGAGGGAAAACTTGACCCACAAGTTTTCAAGATTATTTTTGGCGGGAATATAGAACAGAAACAAGAATTAAAAAGGAATCCTTTCCCCTAGCTTAACTATACTACCCTATGTAATGTCCCCATTCTCTTTGGTGTTTCCCAAGAGAAAAGAATAAAAAAGGTAAGGTAAGGGGAAATTGAGATTCTCTCTCGAATGCACAGAATTTTTTTAACAAAATTCTTAATAGAGGCATGACGCCGTGAAATCTTCTTTTTATCCGCTTCTCGACACCTTAGATACCACTCATGTTCCGCGTCAACCCTTGCCGAATGATCATAGAATGTAACGGAGAAGGAAGAAAGTTACCCGATGAAGGAAAAAACACCCGGTTGAAGTGCCATCAATCAAAGGGGGGCCTAGCAAGGGGAAACCTAGGGGCTATGTAAGAAGCACCCTTGGGGGATGTGACCCGCGGATTAAGGAAAGATAAGTTTGAAGAGATTTGGGGAACTCGGTTTGCCGGAAGCTTGATAATGCTTTAGAAAGAAAAAAAGTTATCTAAAATTTAGTTAATCATTTGGAAGATAGTAACATGGCGAAGGGACTTTTTTTTTTTTTTATGGGGATTATAAGAGAAGAGAAGGATAAAATAGGATTCATCGCGCGTGAGTGGCTACCTCCTCTTAAATTTGAATACTTTTGTCTCTTTCCTTCTAACCCAAGAATCTGGAGAGTTGTACCAATAACACTATCACCAGGTTGTATCAATCTGATATACAATGATAAGAAATTTTTTCAAAAAACCCACAGAGCTGTTTAAAGGAAAGAAAAGAAAGAATCAAGACTAAGGTTAAGGAAGAGGCGGCATCTTACCGGGAAGCATAGACGGACTGGGCAGCTTAGTAAGAGTTAAAAAGTTAGCGATTCTGAAAATGGGAGGGATTTAAAAAGAGAGTTTTGCTCTAGCCTTTGGAGCTAACATTCAAAAACCATTTTAAGGAATTAGTAAGCTATAGTAGGTCCTTTCTATAAGAAAATCTATGTAATGACTTCGGGTAAGAATTGAAAATCAATGATAGTTTTAGGAGTTCTATAGGTAACCCCAAATCATAACGTGTGCTTAGGCTTCCAAAGGGGAAAAAAGCAAATGCCATATACGTAAGGGGTTTTGGATACAAGGAACTAAGCGTCTTTTCCAAGAAAGTTAAAGGGCCCTCATTTAAGTAACTTTACAGATGTTCACTAACTAGGAGGGGTTCGTACCTACAATAAACGGCTTTCTCACTATACTTTAACACTTCAACTAAAGTAATCCAAACTTTAAAGGGGAAAACCAAGAACCACAGTTAAGCATTGGGGGAGGGGGCGTCTAAGTTGGTGGGGCTAAAGTTACAAGTGTACGAAGAGTGACAAAGGGGAAAGTTGGGGGTTGGGGGGGAAGGTTCGTTAACCCAAACAAAAATTTGGAAAAGGGCTACAAACATTTCCCTTTCGACTTCTTGGGGGAATTTAACAGGAATTTTCCTTTCAGGGAAGGTTTAAGAGGATTTGGGGGAATTTAAAAAGAGAAAACTTTCCCAAGCAATTTCCCCCTTCTTAAAAGGGAACGAATTCAAAGAAGTTTTGGGTGTAAAAAAAAATTTTAAGTTGGCCCTTTCTGATAGAAGGTTTTTGAACCTAGGGTTTCAAAATTGGTTAAACCTTAGGAAGGTTAGGGTAGTTACGTTTTAACCTACCTTTTTATTTTTTCTTTAAGGTTTAAAAGTTACCCTTATATTGAAGGAATTTGAGGGAACTACTTAAGCATTTTTCCCCCCGGTTTTAAGTTCTTTTTAAAAAATACCCTGCCGGGTATGCCTTTTAAGGACCGACCCAAAAGAAAATTTCGGTTTGCTTCTTTCGTTACCCTTTAACTACCCTAATGTCCCATATAATAGGAAGCCCTAAAAACGGGTTTAGCAAGTGATAGGAAAGTTAAAGGGGGGTAAATCTAGTTACAAAACGGGAAACAAATCCCCAAAAAATTTTGGGTTCGGGGGGTGGAGTTCAAAATCAAACGCAATTATATTTGAGGGGCGTCGATATCGGGGTAATTAAGATTCTTGGTGGGGTTTTCTTAAAACCCCCTTTTTCAACTTCGCCCTAACCGAAACCACGAACTTTCCCTTGGAGAAACCGTTTGAAACAAAAAAAATTAACAGTAAAAACCCAAAACAAACTCTTTGGGCCAAAAGGGAAGCCCTACTATCTTAACTAAAAACTAGCTACAAGTAAAAGTTTCCTTTCAGGTAAAATTTCCCAATGGGTTTTAAATCGCCGTGCTACCTAGACAGCCTCGGAAGGATTTAGGGCCCTTCCCCGGCCACCGAAATTTTTGGACTCAATTTTTCCCAAATTTCCCAAACCTTTAACCACGCTCGACCTTTCTTTTCCAAAATTAAAAAAAAAACCCCTTTTCTTAATAATCTTGAAGGGCTTTGTGTGAACGCCTACAAACCCCAAAATTTCTGGGGCTCCATTTAGAAAAGAGGGTGAGGGGCCCAAATTCTACTTATAAAGAAGCAAGATAGGTTCCCAGGGGCTTTGGGTTAAAGGCCTTCCCTTCGACCTTTCCCCAACCAATTGACCCCAAACTGAAACCATTCGTCCCAAAAAAAATCAAAGAAGATAGGCCCCAAACCAAAAATAATAAAAATTTAATTTGATTAAGGAGCTGGGATTCAATT
>JARYMX010000622.1:0-14402 GCA_030169165.1 Centaurea solstitialis | reverse complement strand
CACGTCAAAGCTCCCGTCGATATCGTAATTTTCTCTATGTATCTATGTATATCGTACAAATCGTAATTATCTCTCCGTATCTATATGTGTATATATTGTATAATTGTAATTATCTCTCGTATCTCTATGTCTCTAGCTGTAATTTTGTGTTTATATATAGTATTAGGTTCAAATGAGAAGTGCTAAAAAAATTAGAAGTAGAGAAGTCATCTTCACCACTCATCCGGTCCATAAAAGGCGGCTTTGACTGGATCCCCTCCTTTAATAATCTCTACCCTCACATGAATCGCGTCAACCCCCCGTGATCGCATCCACCGTAATCAGTCAAAGCCACCTTTATTGACCAGATGAGTGGTGGAGATCACTTCTCTACTTTGCATTTTTTAGCACTTCTCATTTGAACCTCTCTCTCTATAACTGAAATTATCTCTCTGTATCTATATGTGTGTGTGTATGTATGATTATATAATCGTAATGATCTCTCTGTATCTTGGTCTCACAATATATAACTTAACCCGTATATGTAATATGTATGTACATATTACGAATAATTTGTGGTGATATGTAAATTGGACATAATACATCTTTATCCTCTGAATCATCATCATCCTCATCATCTGACCTAACCTCCAACGCTGGAACATGTCGCGAGAAGACGCCGATGGCCATGGCGGAAGTGGATCCGGAGCTGGTGTTTCCATCGTCGATGGTGGCGGCGGCGTTCGGTGTTGGTGACAATGGTGGTGGTGATGGTTGAGGGAGGAAGAAGATATGATGGATGATGAGAGAGAGAGGGAGATGAGAAAAAGAGACGATGTAGGTGAACTTCAGCACGGGCCGAAACTAATCTAAATTAGTCACCCCCACATGAAAAGAACTCGACCCCGGGTTCACCTCAAGTTCGAGAGGATACTGTTGTAATTGTGATTGTTTCCATATAAGTGACACTTTATCGAGTTCAAACGGATAATACGCGACGAGGGTTGTTACGGTTTGATTTGGAGTCTTGACAAAAACATCGTCTTTGACATCAACATTCTCGACTTCCAATGATTTTGCCGGCTCGATAATTACTTCGTTGAGTAGTGGCTCGATCGGGATGGGTGGCGGTTCGGCAATTATACTTATAATTAAGACAATTACACTTGTTGTTCTTCCACGCATCAAATCATATTAAGGTCTTTTTACCATTTCTTTTCTATTTTAACTTTGTAAAGCATAAATCATATTATCTTTGTAAAGTATAAAACGTTGTAACACCAATATTTCAAGAATTCAAATAACTAACAATTTTTAAAGAAAATTTAAATTATTACAATTTCAATAGAAATAAACATTTATGTTTAAAGAATGCATTGAATAAAATTATTACAGTCATCCCAAATTTAATAATTAAGAAAAATAATAATAATAATAGTAGTAATAATCGTAAAATGTCCAAATTGCTATCAGAACCGATCTCGCCACTAGAGTCAAACCGGGGCCTTGCCCTTATCTACACTTGATCCCGAACCTGGAAAAGGGGAAACAACGAAAGGGTAAGCTATAAGCTTAGTGAGCAAGCACTATACATACCTTACTTTACCACGCACGCACGCACCATAACAGGTGCCATCACATTCACAACAACGACCAAACACACATAATATATCACAAAATACTATAATAATCATTCTCATGAGAACATAATAATTTCCGCCAGCTTTGGACACGGATCTGCCCCCACAACTCATCAAGGGCATGTGGTTCCCTTTTCTCGCCAGCTTAGGACGCGAGTCCGCCCCCACAACTCATCAAGGGCATGTGGTTCCCTCTCACACACAATTATGCATACATACATCCATAATAAAGTAAGCACATATAGTGAAACTCACCTGAATCGTCCAGCAATAGAAAAGAGACTGAAACTTGAAACTTGATAAACTGAACGACTATCAGTCAACCTACACAAAGGTAACAACTAATTACATGCCTATAAAATAACTACTATGCGTGCCGACCCATCTCTTGAACTAACCGTGTGTCACTAAAGGTCCTACACCCTCTTATTTATTTATTTTTCTTTCTTTTTGTGACAACAAAAACCATGCATATACATTTGTACCCGTCGCTTATACCATCCACCTTCATACATAAATTGTCATTAAAAGTCCCATGCACTCACATATGACTTTTAGCGACAAGTATAACCTTAGATATCTCAATTAATGAAAGAATAACCTACTGTCATTTTTCCTTCTTTTTCTTTTCTTTTCGTGAGCCATGCACACACAATCTGATACTACTCACCTACACCTTGCTTGCTATATACATAAATATCACACACACACACAAACACACACACACACACACACACACACACACACACACACACACACACACACACACCACACACACACACATATATATATATATATATATATATATATACAGCAGCGGCAAGCCGTGTGTCTCCGGCGCACAAGAGCGAAACCACCACCACCCCCGGCCTTCGCCGACGTGGAGAACGACAACAGCAGCGACAGCTCCGAGCACCTCCGCGACAACAACCCACACCGCCGGCACCCCCTAGCGACCGCAGCTAGGAAGAGACCGGCAGCCGCCGCCGCACCCAACCGGCGCAGCCGATGACCGCCGTCGGCTTCTAACACAACGTCACCACCGCGTCGCCGGCCACAACCGGCGTACGCCACCACCGACGACGAATCGCCGGAAACCCAAAAGAAACAACCCAGCTACGAGACTAACGAGAAGAGGGTTCGTAACCTTACCTTTTTCGAGCAAAACCTACGAACACCGCCCTCCGACGCCCTCTAACCCGTTCTCCGGCGATCTCTCTCCGGCGACCTCTCTAAATCCGGCAGCCTCCTTCACTCTCTCTCTTTTTGTCTATCTTCCACTCCAAGATACAACTAGGGTTATTAAAAGAGGCTAACAAGGGTTTTATCAGATTTTTTTAAAACAAAGACTTGGGCTCCCTTTTCTAGTTTTAGGCCCACACATCTACCAAACCCAACAAGCAACTACTAGAAAAAAGAAATAAAGCCCACAATTAAACTAGATACCAATAAAAAGAGAATAGAATTACAGATACGGTTTTTGGGACGTTACAACTCTCCCCCACTTAACAGAATTTCGTCCCCGAAATCAGTCTGAGAAGAGCTCCGGGTACCGCTCCCGCATCTCTGCCTCTGGCTCGCAAGAACACGTTGACCGACCTCACCCCAACAGATTGGGGTTCGACACCTCCTTCCGTATAGCATCTCATACGGGGCATCCCGATACTCGAGTGATAACTGTTGTTATACGAAAACTCCGCCAATGGCAGATACGTATCCCAACTACATCCGAAATCCCGAACACAAGCCTGGAGCATATCCTCCAAGGTCTCGACCACATCGAACCATTTCCGCTGTCTCCAAGTGTACGCTAATATCCGTCTCTCAGCATAACATCGCAACCCCGCTCAAAAAGTTATGTGTCGCAATGCTCCATCATCTACTTGACGCCCTCGGGAGGCGTCAAAGTCAACGCCTCACAAAACTTCGTTGCATAACTTGAATGCCGCTGGCTTATCTGCACCCCAAACACCTAATCCCGACAGTCCTTACTTGACCCTTGAAGCCTACGGGTGTAACCACCAGTGCAGGAAACACAAACGTCAAATAAGACTAGTCGGGACCGCAACCCAACCTCCACAAATCCCTCGTACCTAAACTTCCTCCAACCTCAAATATTGAAACGAACAACATCTTCGCACGAACAAGCGTTCATTCCATGCTTTATGGATGTCTTCCTCCTCCTCCTTAAGCTGGTGCTAACCCGAACGAGGATCAATTCTCGCAGCCACGCCGCTTCCTGAAACTGGTCAATCAAGTCGTCCATCTTAGGTAAGGGGTACCTATTCTTGATGGTAACCCTGTTGAGTTCCCGATAGTCACAAAGCACATCCGATGACTCCCGTCCTTCCCCTTCACGAACAAGATCGGCGCACCCCACGGCGAGCTACTCGGACGAATGAACCCTTCCTCTGAGAGTTCCTGCAACCGACAACTTCCGCTCCTCTATCCGATCAGCTACCGCATAAGCCAAATAACCCGCGCCTCCCCGCTGAAGCCACTTACTCGCTTTTGCCACAGGTCAGAAAGCCAACCGCTTCATACGTCCCTCGCCGTCCACGGCGAGCTCTTCTCCCACTTAGGTTCTGGATGCGGACCAGTTGTCTGCACCACCCACAATTGCCTGGTTCCGACGCAACCAATCCGTACCAAAATTTGCATTAGACTCTTTCATGGGATTCGGCATGAGATCAATCCAAACCTGATTTCGAAGGTCTCTAAGGTGTACCTCTTGTAGACATTCTCCACCTCCCGGATCTTCTTAGCTGCAACTCTATAAAAGACAAGCACTGCTTCCTAAGCAACTATTTAGAGTGACTTCAAATTATGGATGCTAACCCATCCAAAACTCGAATCTAAGTCCTACTTGTCCTCGTCTATCTTCTAGGAAAAACCGACAACTATTTTCCTTCAATTCCAGCGCTAGCGTAGCGAGCATCTCCCGCTCCTGCTACCACCACGAAAATGATCACCAGGTTCTTCTTCCCCTTCTATTGACCACTAAAAACTAAATCCAACCTCATATACACCTAGTACCATATCTTACGACATGCACTAACGCACACTCAACCGTACTGCTCTATAATCATAGTCAACCGACTGAATACTCTAACGAGCCAACCGCTCTCCACACTGACTCTACAGGTTTAACTAACCTATAGCGCAATCCAACTCTAAACCAAATCTATAGGCTAAATCCCGCCTATAGTGAACCCAAACCACGCAACCAACCCCTTCTAGATCTTTAGGATGCCTTATAATCCCGACATGAATCAAATCCGAACGAAAACTATAAACACATCTTTTAGAACTCGAGACGTACGATTTTTAACATTTTACACGTTTACAAACCCAACAATTTAGCATATTTGAAATAGATTTAAAAAAAACATTTGTAAACAAGAGTCCTAGATCAACGTCTTAGGATTCCAACGAATCAAGAACGGACTAACTCGGATTTAAAAATGAATTTTGTGCGGATTTTTGAAAAGTAGTGTGTTGTCCTCGTATAAAACAAGGGCTGTTTAGATAAACAAAGGTTTTAGCTAACCTGGATCAAAATTGAAGTTTCGTTGTGTGAGGACGGTTTGTAGAAGACATTTCAAGGTTTTCAAAAATATATCATATGCGTTAATCCGTCAAACGAGCGATTAGTTATGAATTTTATAAATAACACGAGAAATTTCAAAAATATTTCAGCACCTTATAAATAAAATTCGACGTGTCTAGAATATCCCAATCTCGGTTTATCATATATAAACTAAAAAGAACTCATTGGGAAATAAACGATCGAACGATCAACCAATCAAACGGAATATGGAAATAATTTTAATGAAAGTAAGAACACATTATGAATCATGGAATCGAATGCGACGACTCAAAGAAAAGAGAGAATCAAATAACACGAATAAGAGTGGATTTCATATACGTACACACGTTTAACGAATTGATAAACGAACCGGATTTAACACATATACAATGAAACGAACAACGTGACGGAAAGAAATATAAAATCCGTACACATGTAAAATATCGAATAAACATAAACGTACTTTGATGAATCAAAACATACAACGAAAGAATAAGGAATCCGTACCGGTGCTCATAATCCACCGAGTGTGAATAAGCAGTCTATTTACACAACCTTATAAATTCCTATCAATTGAACGATTTCCTAAGGTCACTACTCTAAACACCCAAACATGGGCCACTTTAGAAACATGCCTAACACAAGGCAATACTAGTATTTGCAACTAGAGTGTCCGCCTACACTCGTTACTCAACACTAAAGTTCTTGCAACCTCTAGTCATTAGTGCGCAGGCAACTCTATAGATTAGATTTCTTACTCTACTCATGTAAGTACTACAAGTATCAATCAACCTCATTTAGTCATCAACTACTAGAGTGCTCATGCAAGATCCGAATACTAGTCAATAGTGCTCGTGCAAGCCTAAGGACTAGATCACAACTTTATCGATACGAACACAGGCAAACACAGTTGACCTCATGGTCAAACATCCGTTTCACAGCTATCCAACCCCCAAACATAGTCCATTTATCGAGATTCCCAAGATTTAACCAATTCCTACCCCATACAGGTGTTTATAGTAGTACTATTATTTGGGCCCGTACTACTATAACCAACCGGTAATGAAATTTGCTCGGGGTCACTAGCCAATAACCAAACAAGGACATGCCTAGCAATCCCTTACCAAATCATCATCGTATAAACTGGGTCTTGGTACCATCTTCAAAATCCCAATCCAAGGACTACATATACAACAAATAATTTCTTAACTAATTACATTATACATATCGTATGTCGCATACAGTTAGTAGCATATAATCCCACGCTCAACTTAGCGTCTCAACAATTTATCAATAAACATAAAGGTAACGTAAGTATTGCTCACCCCCGTTTTGAAGCTCTAGCCGACGGTTCCAACTCTTTTATAAACTTTTTTTTTAAAAAAAGAATCTCCTAGTTTAAGTCCAACCACACACACACTCGCAAGGGTGTGTGCTGATTCTCTTAAACTCAGGCTCTGATACCAAGTTGTAACACCAATATTTCAAGAATTCAAATAACTAACAATTTTTAAAGAAAATTTAAATTATTACAATTTCAATAGAAATAAACATTTATGTTTAAAGAATGCATTGAATAAAATTATTACAGTCATCCCAAATTTAATAATTAACAAAAAAAATAATAATAATAGTAATAATAATCGTAAAATGTCCAAATTGCTATCAGAACCGATCTCGCCACTAGAGTCAAACCGGGGCCTTGCCCTTATCTACACTTGATCCCGAACCTGGAAAAGGGGAAACAACGAAAGGGTAAGCTATAAGCTTAGTGAGCAAGCACTATACCTTACTTTACCACGTACGCACGCACCATAACAGGTGCCATCACATTCACAACAACGACCAAACACACATAATATATCACAAAATACTATAATAATCATTCTCATGAGAACATAATAATTTCCGCCAGCTTTGGACACGGATCTGCCCCCACAACTCATCAAGGGCATGTGGTTCCCTTTTCTCGCCAGCTTAGGACGCGAGTCCGCCCCCACAACTCATCAAGGGCATGTGGTTCCCTCTCACACACAATTATGCATACATACATCCATAATAAAGTAAGCACATATAGTGAAACTCACCTGAATCGTCCAGCAATAGAAAAGAGACTGAAACTTGAAACTTGATAAACTGAACGACTATCAGTCAACCTACACAAAGGTAACAACTAATTACATGCCTATAAAATAACTACTATGCGTGCCGACCCATCTCTTGAACTAACCGTGTGTCACTAAAGGTCCTACACCCTCTTATTTATTTATTTTTCTTTCTTTTTGTGACAACAAAAACCATGCATATACATTTGTACCCGTCGCTTATACCATCCACCTTCATACATAAATTGTCATTAAAAGTCCCATGCACTCACATATGACTTTTAGCGACAAGTATAACCTTAGATATCTCAATTAATGAAAGAATAACCTACTGTCATTTTTCCTTCTTTTTTTTTCTTTTCGTGAGCCATGCACACACAATCTGATACTACTCACCTACACCTTGCTTGCTATATACATAAATATCACACACACACACAAACACACACACACACACACATATATATATATATATATATATATATACAGCAGCGGCAAGCCGTGTGTCTCCGGCGCACAAGAGCGAAACCACCACCACCCCCGGCCTTCGCCGGCGTGGAGAACGACAACAGCAGCGACAGCTCCGAGCGCCTCCGCGACAACAACCCACACCGCCGGCACCCCCTAGCGACCGCAGCTAGGAAGAGACCGGCAGCCGCCGCCGCACCCAACCGGCGCAGCCGACGACCGCCGTCGGCTTCTAACACAACGTCACCACCGCGTCGCCGGCCACAACCGGCGTACGCCACCACCGACGACGAATCGCCGGAAACCCAAAAGAAACAACCCAGCTACGAGACTAACGAGAAGAGGGTTCGTAACCTTACCTTTTTCGAGCAAAACCTACGAACACCGCCCTCCGACGCCCTCTAACCCGTTCTCCGGCGATCTCTCTCCGGCGACCTCTCTAAATCCGGCAGCCTCCTTCACTCTCTCTCTTTTTGTCTATCTTCCACTCCAAGATACAACCAGGGTTATTAAAAGAGGCTAACAAGGGTTTTATCAGATTTTTTTAAAACAAAGACTTGGGCTCCCTTTTCTAGTTTTAGGCCCACACATCTACCAAACCCAACAAGCAACTACTAGAAAAAAGAAATAAAGCCCACAATTAAACTAGATACCAATAAAAAGAGAATAGAATAACAGATACGGTTTTTGGGACGTTACAAACGTAAAGAATTATAACTTCGTAAAGCGTAAAGCATATATCGTAAAGCATAAGTATTAACTTTGGAAAGCGTAAAACGTATTAACTTCGTAAAAGCGGAAAGCCTATTAACATCATAAAGCGTAAAGCGTATTAAAGTTAGGAACATATTACATGCGAGCATCCATGAGTTTGTTCAAATATGGTAACTTCATTTCTTGAAGTTCGCAATATCATTTCCAATTTCAAATAACGGAGACTCCTATAAAACCCAAAGGATGAAACAAGGAAAAATCAAAACTTCTAGATCTTCTTCTTATTTATTAGCAACGATTTGCGTGAGAGATTGAGCTAATATTTGTACTTCTAGTGTTGGGAAATTTACATTTATTAGCACCTGACACCCAAAGGTATATTCTTCTTGTATTGGTAATTGATTTTCATAGCTTAATTATCAACATTCCAATGCAACAAATCTTGTTGCGATATATTTGCTTTCATAGCATACAAATGAATGATAACATTCACATTCACTCATTGCCGAAGGCAAAAAGTTATCTTTCGTTACAATATGTTAAAACTCTATAGAATGGTGTTCAATTGGTAGTGGCACAAAGTTATGACCCGACATTACTTAAAATTTTGACTGAATGGTTATGTTTGTCGGAGATGCACTCTATGATCTAAGGGCTTCACAGCTCAACTTCTGGAACCCGAGTTACATTAACCCTTCCACTTGGTCTAAAGTTATTTGTGATACCAATAACAATGTTTTCTTCGTGTAAGTGGTCGTAATAGCTAGAACTCCCTCTACAGCTAGCACAATTTGCATTATCCACTTATCAACAATTTTATAGATTTGTTATTGATTTTAGAGTTTCCTACTTTCCTAAGATACTAATTTTATTTGTACTTTGTAGGTCGATGTCATTCATGGGATTTACACGATCCTTGTCTCCAAGAATAAGAGTTCTATCAAAGCTTACCATATTATACGTATAGGATACCTGGAACAATATGATTTATATGCATATGATCATGTATACATGGTTACATGCTCATTTAATATGTTGGTAATTAATAATTAAAGTGCACCAAGTACGTAAGCGCGTAAGTGCTTGTGTAAGCAACTGGGTGCCCAAGTGCATGAGTGCGTAAGTGGGTGTGCGTGTGGCAGCGTGCGTACATGCATTCGTGCGTAAGTGCGTGCGCGTATGCGCGCGTAAGTTCGTGCATAAGTGCATACGTAAGTGCGTGCGTAGGTAAGTGTGTGCGTAAGTACGTGTGAAACCAATCACAAGGGTTTCGGTTCCAGAACCGACAGTTTTGGAGCGGTTTCGATTCCATAGGCAGGTACTCGCTTTCAACGCTCACTTGTGTATGCTTGTCGACCGACAGTTTGCCAAAATCATTTAATCCAAATCTCAATTTATCAGTGTTATATATACATGATAAAAGACCTGCACTGGAAAAAAGGAACATAGAGGACCAAATGATACAATGGATAAGTTGATGGGAACAAGTTAACCAACTAAAAAAAGTAAATCCCCCAAGTCCCTATGCCCCAATACTTCAAGATTCAGTTTATGTAATTATTTATCAATGTCTTCGTCACGACTCTTATTTTATCGGGACTTTTTGAGCAGTTTACTTGGTTCCAACAACCTCAGCGGCCAGATACCTTATCGCTGCTTATTCCAAGTTTATAAATTCAAGTACGTACAGATATATTTCAATTTGAAGAGCATTCTTAACTTTACTGGTTTTGGATGTCTTAGAAAGAGGATGTATGACCTTGATGGCTATTATTTCAGTTTTACTAGAGACAGGTTGAACTGTGGCTTTAATAATACCCACCACCATCAACGATCGAAACACCAACTCCGGATCCACTTCCGCCACGACCACCGGCATCTTCTCAGCCACAACTGCGGCAGGTTCCGGAGTCGGAGGTTAGGTTAGATGATGATGATGATTCAGAGCTTAATTTTTCTTTTTGCTTAATAAGGTAATTAATTTGTTAGCTTTCATTTCTATGGACCAAAAAAAATTTCTCAATATGTAGCTTTACAGCTGATAGGCGAGTTACACCCCCCTTAAACTAACCGCAAGTATACGGTGTCGACTCAAGTAATATGTATGGAAGTACAAGTATTGAACCACGGAACCAGGCAATGAGTAGCGTAATGACTATATTGACTACTTACTGGACTATCAAAAAGAGGCTGGTTTTGTTGATTACTGAATAAAGAGAGTAACTAATAGAAGCGAACTTGAGAGAATTGAGATTTAACTTAGAGGAAAAACAGCTGGGGGATTAGACTAAATTGGGTTTAACATCCAAGGGTAAAAGTAACCTCTTCAACATTGCACTTCCAGACATTAATAAACGATAATCAAATAGGCCATTATCAAACTTTCTCAAGCTAAGATAAATTAAGCACTCAAAACTTGTTTTATTTCTCAATCTTAACAAGACCTTCGAGTGAATTCAAAATAGATTAAAAGCCGCTATGGTTCATTGGTGTATCTCTACCCTATGAAACCATAGGGATATGACCATATTCAAATCTTGAAAACCTTTCTCAAGCGTGAACAAGATAAACAATACATTTCGAGTTGATCAGACTAAAAATCACAAATAAGTCACACATATGCTTTATTAATTAAAAAGAAGTTCAATACCAAATTGATTTCAAAACCCAAAAATCATCTAATCCCCCAACATCAATGAAATTAGTTCATGATGTTGGGGTGGAGATAATCAATACTCAAAGAAAAAGTAAAACAAGTGTTCATTGTTGCTACAAAAGAATCAAGCATGTAAAAACTCCCTGAGGTATGAATCTTCACTCTCATGTACTTGGAAATCTCCCTCCAATCGAACCTCATTCGATGTGTTTGTTGTTTCTCCTCTCAGCCTCTTCTCGCCCTCTCTGAAAGTCGCCGCTTTCTCTCCCCAAAAACTCTCCAGGAAACAGAATTCTCCGACCCTAATTTTAAAAAACGTTTTTTAACCAAAAACTAGATCTGGCACGGTCGACGGCGCTGATGTAACTGCGCGAAATACAGGCAAATCTGCGTCGTGCTACTGAATTTCAGAATCCTCATTTGTCCGCACGGATGCGTTTGCGCCAATTTCAGCGCCAACCATTTTTGACCCTTTTGTGCCCGATCTTGCTCTATATCGTTCCAATTCTCCTTATGCTTTTCAAAACTGATGACCTGCACTTTTCTCAAAAAAATATCATCAAAAGTGTGCTATCCTATTTAGTAACTCACAACATTCACCCGATTTAAGCCTCAAAACAATGTCGATTAACGACATTATCAACAACCAACACTTGCACTACTTGCATCGATCAATTGTTAATTGTGGTTTCTTAAATTGATAGATTCTATCTATAATTACAAACATTTTTAGGCAAATGAAGATGAAATGTACTATTATGCTTTTCTAGAATATTTTAATTAGAATATTAATTCTTACTTAAAAAAAATAACTCAATTTAATCTTGATCGTTGATTAATCTAATCTATGGTTATTAAGTGGTTTGCAAAGTTTGTATTATAAAGTTGGTTTGCAAATGAAAATGCCTCTATATATATATATATATGAGTTATATAGAGATGGAAAAAATATTTTAAGTATACATATGAATAGGTATGTAAATTATAATGGTGTAATGATCTAATGTATATATTAATACGAGTTTAACAATCAAATTAAATTCAAAAAATAAATAGATATTGGTTTTTTTTTCTTTTCTATTTTTATTGTTAAGTTCTAATTTTTATCTTTTTATTACCAAAATAATTTTATTATATTTATATAAAAGTTTCAATATTTATATTTATATTGTTAAAATATTTTTTCTTGTATTTACATAAAATTTTAATATTTATATTTTTATCATTAAAAACAATATTATTGCATTTACCTTTACAATAGGTTTTAAAGAATATTAAATTATATATGTTAAAGAATTTATAATATTATTTTTGGATTATAGATTTTTATGATGTTATTTTTCGTCGAGTAGTTGTAAAATCTATTTTCCTCACATGTATTATGATACATTGGTACAATATTGATATTTATATTCGTATTATAGTTATATATAGTGAAAATAACAGTTAGTTTGATGATAAAGACATATTTTGAGATTCAATTAAAATTATAAATAAATAAAATCTATCTCACTTCTAAGTTCTAGCATTTCGCGAACAAAAATCGATGTATTCATGGTTTTGTTTTTGTCATCTTATCCATACGCTTATCGAAAGTAAAAGTTCCTCTAAGAATCTAATAAGAATGGTAACAACAAACACTAATGACATATCACATTAACATTTTGCTTCAATGTCTTAAATTGACAAAGTAAATTCGTTTTGTTTGTCATTTTCTAGCCCCCTTAAACTAAAATCCTGGCCCTGCCTCTGACCTACGGTTTGAGAAAATTCCAACCCGATTAGACGTCGGATTGGGTTATTTTGTATCGGGTTAAATTAACTTGATTTGGTTTTTGAACACCACTGTTAGGGACTTTGACGATGTGTACTTAGCTGAGAAGGAATGAACAACTTAAGATAAAAAGAGAGTTGATAAATATAGTTATTAAAGAGTTGATTAAGGAAGAGTTGTCGATTCTTGTTACTAAATATATTCATTAAAGAGTTAACTACACACTTGGTCCCAAATGTTTCTCAAAATTACGGATTTGGTCCCTAAATTTATTTTTTTATAAAATAAACCCTTTAGGTATATTGGTTTTTTTTATCGTTTGTTTTCTTCAATCAAATATTTTTATGTTCATTAAATGAACATCATCATCTGCAGAAGTTTTGAATAACAACAATGAATGAACAATTTCAAAATCCAATTCCAAAATCAAAATATGATATATATATATATATATAGTGGATTAAAAAGCAAATAGAAAAAGCAAAGCCCTAAATTGCTAAATAAAACCCAGACAAAGGGATGAAGGGTGATGAAGAATCCATGGAAATCCAGTAGGGAGGGTTTTGTTCCTGTGTTTGTTTCTTTTTGTTCATGAAGAATATAATAATCGAATAATGGCAAGGAAGGAAGAAACAGATGAACAAAAGGCTACTGGGTTAGTTACTTATATCATCATCAACCTTCTGGAAATCCAACCAACCACAGGTAATATAATATGCTTTCTCTCAAATCTATCTGCCATTTTGTGAAATTGGAACCCTATTTCTCGAAATTGGACTGTCCGATTCCAAATTCAAACCCAATTTCTCAAAATTGGAATGTTTAATTAGAAATCCTTTAATTTGGGAACATGAATCCGACCCTATAATACTAAATGAGTTTTGATTTATCAACTTATTATGTTTTGATTTTTTTTTTTTACTTTCAAGTTTCAAGTATAATACATTCTACCAAGTTACATGGTACAACGTTCCACGTACTCGTTCCAAATTTTAGAGATTAGCTATCCTCGTTCCCGTTTTCGTGTAACTACGATTTGGATACTTGATTAAGGTTTGATTTAGCTTCGTTCATTATTTAAATATGTGGTTATCAAATCTTGATTAAGTTGGTGCCGGATATATATACACAAGTTTATTCATGCATTCATAATGCCCTATTGATAGTTGAACCAAATTGATTTGCTTGAGAGATGGAGCTCATACTTTTACTTCTTCTAATGTTGGGACATTTGCATTTGGGACGCCCAAGGTATATCTTCTTGTATTGTCTTTCGTTACAGTATGTTAAAGCTATATAAAATGGTGTTCAATCGGTGGTGGCACAAAGTTATCACCCGGCATTACTTAAAATTTTGACTGAATGGTTATGATCTGAGGACTTCACTTAAGGCTTCACCTGATCAGCTTACAGACTGGAACCCGAGTCACGTTATTCCTTGCGCTTGGACTCATGTTGACTGTGATGCCGGTGACAA
>JARYMX010000621.1:0-14473 GCA_030169165.1 Centaurea solstitialis | reverse complement strand
TTTGGCTAAAGCATAGCACCCTCATTGTCACAAAAAATCTCTAGGGATCCTGAATGGAAGGAACAACCCCTAGTTCATCAATGAACTTCTTCATCCAAGCAGCTTCCTTTGCAGCTTCCGAAGCAAGCAACGTATTCTGATTCTGTAGTGGACTGTGCCACAACACTCTGTTTGGAACTTTTCCATGAAACCGCACCTCCATTCATAATGAAGACATATCCTGATTGTGACTTACAATCATCCCGATCAGTTTGGAAAGAAGCATCAGTGTAACACTTTACATTAAGCTCTTCTTCCAAACCTCCATAGACGAGGAACATTTCTTTAGTCCTTCTTAAGTACTTTAGAATGTTCTTCACAGCCATCCAATGACTGTCTCCTGGATTCTGTTGATATCTGCTCGTCATGCTCAAAGCACACGATACATCAGGTCTAGTACATATCATGGCATACATGATGGAACCAATAGCTGAAGCATATGGAATGCCACTCATCTTTTCTAGCTCAACCTTTGTTCTAGGACTTTGAGATGTACTCAAAATAATGCCAGGTTGCATTGGTACGAATCCTCTCTTAGAGTCTTCCATCTTGAACCGCTTCAAGACTTTGTCAATGTATGTACTTTGACTTAAACCTATTAATCGCTTTGATCTATCTCTATAGATCTTTATACCAAGAATGTATGCTGCCTCTCCCAAGTCTTTCATTGAGAAGCATTTTCCAAGCCAAGACTTAACACCTTGCAAGGTCGGAATATCATTTCCATGATTAGTATGTCATCTACATACAAAACTAGGAATGTTACTATGCTCCCACTAGTTTTCTTGTAAACACAAGTGTCATCTTCGTTTTTGATAAAACCATACTTTGTGATTTGCTCATCAAAACGAATATTCCAAGTTCGAGATGCTTGCTTCAATCCATAAATGGATCTTTTAAGCTTACACACTTTATTAGGATTCTTTTGGTCGACAAAACCTTCTGGTTGATCCATATAGACATCTTCTTCCAAGAGTCCATTAAGAAAAGCGGTTTTGACATCCATTTGCCATATCTCATAGTCATAATATGCGGCTATGGCAAACAATATCCTAATTGATTTAATCATAGCAACTGGAGAGAAGGTCTCGTCATAGTCAATACCATGAGTTTGAGTGAAACCTTTTGCAACAAGTCTTGCTTTATAAGTGTGTATATTACCATCCATGTCAATCTTCAACTTGAAGATCCACTTACTCCCTATAGTCTTACAACGGGGAGGAAGATTAACCAAGTCCCATACTTGATTCTCATACATGGATTGCATCTCAGCGTTCATGGCTTCACGCCATTTGTCAGATTTAGAATTTGACAAAGCTGCCCGATAGTTGATAGGTTCATCGGAACTCATCAAGAAACATTCGTCAATGAGAAATCCATATCTCTCAGGTTCTTGACGAACTCTATCAGATTTTCGAACGCCTTGTGTTTCAATTGGTCCATGAACAACCATTTGTTCATCTTCAACAACTTCTTGTTGAGTACTAGTGCCAACTTGAGTTGCATCTGCCTGTGGTTCTTGATCTTCTTCAAGATCCACTTGCCTCCCACTTGCTTCATCATTTAGAAACTTGTTTTCTAAAAATTCAGCTCTTCGTGCAATAAAAATTTTATTCTCACTAGGGATGTAGAAGTAATAACCTAAACAATCTTTAGGGTATCCTACAAATATGCATTTGGTAGATCTTGGATCGAGTTTGCTAGAAGCTTCTTGTTTCACATAAGCTTCGCAACCCCAAACCCTCATGTATAATAGGGATGGAACCTTTCCATGCCAGATCTCATACGGAGTTTTATCTACCTTTTTAGTTGGTGCCATATTCACAATACGGGCGGCAGTGAGTAAGGCATAACTCCAAAATGACAGTGGAAGAGTGCTTCGACTCATCATAGAACGAACCATATCAAGTAAGGTTCGGTTCCTCCTCTCAGACACACCATTATGCTGCGGTGTTCTGGGTGGAGTGAGTTGTGAGACAATCCCACAATTCCTAAGATGATATTGGAACTCTTCACTGAGGTATTCACCTCCTCTATCTGAACGAAGGACCTTAATGGTTTTGTTGAGTTGATTTTCAACTTCACTTTGAAACAATTTGAACTTTTCAAATGCTTCATGTTTATGTTTCATTAAGAACACATAACCATAGCGACTAAAGTCATCAGTGAAGGTGATGTAATATCTTTCACCATATCTCGACATGACTTTGAAGGGACCACATACATCAGTATGTAGTTTCCCTAAAAAAACCTTCCCCCTTTATTGAACCGAGAAAGGGGATTTTGATCTTTCCAATAAACAAGATTAAATAATCAAACGATTCTTATCTTTGCCCCCAAAACCCCCTTTTTTGGGGTTTGGGTTTTGCGTTTTTTTATAGGGCCAAAGGAAATCCATGATAGGTTTGGTTAAATCTATTTGATTTTTGGTGTTTAATGAAAATGGAATTAATGTTGAGAAATCGGTTTTAAAATCATTTCCATTAATAGGCCTTGCTCAAAATAGAATTTCCCTTTAAAAAAGAGTGAATTTTTAATCAAAAATTTAAATTTTAAAATTTGTTTTAAAGCAAAAATAAAAATTTATTGGAGTTAAATTGGAATAAAACAAAATTGTCTAAAAATAAGTAAACCCATTTGGTAAAACAATTTCAAAAAGTTTATTTTTGGATGAACTTTGCCCCATTCCCCTGTGTATCCCATATCGTCCTTCGTTTCTTCTCTTAAAACCCCCGTAAAAAATTAAAAAATATGGTTCCCCCCGGTATCAATAAATGTAGTAAAAAGTAAATTTTCCCTTTAATCTTGAAAATTTACCTGAAGTCCCCTCCCGGTTCTTGGTTTTCCCCCGCGGTAAGGGGGAAATTGTTCATGCCGACGAGGCCAATTAAAAAAAAGATTTTTTTGGGCCCCTTTTCCCTTTTTCTTCGGCTTTTGGGGTTTGGGAAAAATTTTTCCCCTTTTCCCCTTACCCCCTTGGGTTTGTTGAAGTTTTCCCTTTGGTTTTGTTTGTTTCCCCCGGATTGGACTTGAGTTTTTTGGGAGTTTTTGGAGTTTTTAGAGATGAACTCCGAGATGGTTATCCCAACCATTCATTTTGTAATTCTGAAAAGGTGTAAGATTTGGCAAAGAGTTAGGTCAAATCTTTGCAAAATAAGTGGATAAGGAGAGCCTGTCTCCTAAATACCCAATTGACTTTTATCTTAAGAACTGGTTTTTTTACATTTCCCCCCCTCCCCATTTTAAAAATGGAGACAAAAGTTTCGAATCCCCGGTTTGTTTTTTCAAAACTGTTTAAGAGGAAATTTTATTTTTTGCTTCAAGATGTTAGACCCTTCTGAAGGTCGGGAATATGTAGAAGCTTAGGTGGACAGATGAGTATCAAATGTTGCCCCAGTTCTGGGCACCTTTGGAGTTTTTGGGGGTTTCTTGGGAAGGGTTTTTAAGAATTTTCCTTTTTTTTTTGTTTTGTAAAATTCTTAGGTTGCGGTACCAGTTAAAAAAATTTGTGGTTAAGTTTTTTTTAAAGGTTTGATGGGGTTTGCTTGGGTGAGAGTGATGTGAACAAAGTAGCGGTGGACCCATTACAAAATTTTACAAATTTTTTATTTAGATTTGTTTTTAAAAATTTAAATATTTTTGTTTCTAAAACTTAATTTTTAAAGGTAGAATCCAAGTTGCAAACAAATAAAGGGTTTTAGGTGATATTTTTCCCCTTTTTTTAAAATCAAAAAAGGAAAGAAACGTTTTTACAAATTTTTCATCAACTGTAATTTCTGTGAATGGATTTAAAAACCCATTTTGTTAATGCAGTTTGCCCCATCTATGTCAGATCTTTTTGTTTGGTCCCACTTTTCAAAAAAAGAACCCCAAACCCAAAATAATTGAGAAAATTGAAAATCGGTTTAAAAAGTTTTAAAAACAGAAACTTCGGCCCCCAAAAATTAACAAAAGGGGTTTTTGGGTGATCATTTACCCCACAACATCTAAAAAATGTGATGCAAATTTTTAAAATTTTTGGTGGATAGATTTGGTTTTGAAAGGGATTTATAAATTTTTTTTAAAATTTATTTTAAAAAATTTTTTAAATCATGGTTATGATGCCCATGTATGGTATAAAAAAAATCCTTTTTAGGTTTATTTAAATTGTTTATTATTTGAGCAATCAAATTTTAAAATTAAATTTCTTTTATTTTAATTCAAAGTTTGAGCTTTATAAAACCATTTTGACCTTTTTAAATAAAACTTCTTTTTTTATAAAGACGTAGAGTTGTAAGTTTCAAAATCACCTTTCAAACTTTAATTTCAATTTTAAAATTTGCTTAAAAAGGTTTTCCAAACAAAATATTTTATTTTAAAGTTCATTTTTTACTTTTGTTTAAAAAACATTTTTGAAAACCCAAAACCTGTGATGATTTTATTTAAAAATTTTTTAGATGAAAATTTTTTTACCCCGCAAAAGTTTAACTAAAAAAAACCCAAAAAGCATTTGAAAACCAAACCAAAATGTGAATTTTTTGGGGCCTACAAAAACCAAATCCCTTCCCAAGGGAAAAAAAAGGAAAATTTCTAAAAGATGTTCTTAACCCCACTTGCTTAGACAAATCTTTTTTTCAAATTTGAATATCCCGGAAGTGTAAAATTCACAAAAAACCCTAGGGTTTTATTTTACCCTTTAAAAGGCCCATCTTCAACTGTTACATTTTTTAAAAAAGATAAAAAGCTAAAAACTTATTACTTTCAAAATAAACAAAATCAAAAAAGACAATTTAAAAAAATAATCCCCAGAATAAAAAAAATTAAAACCCTTTGAAAATAAACAAAAACCAAAAAAAGGCCCTGGTTGTTTTTGCATCAAAAATTAAAAAAACATAAAAAACTCTTTTTTTTAAAAAAATTTTTATGACCAAAAGCTGAAACCCCTTTGGTCAAAAAAAAAATAAAAAACAAATTATATTTTATAGAAAACAGTTAAACATTTCTTACAAAAGAAAGTTATCATGTTTTTCCAAAAAAAAAGATCATCCAATATCAAAAAAAAATCTAAACCCCAAAATTTTCAAGATGGTTGATCCCTTGTTGGGTTTTTTAAATTTTGTTTTAAAAACCCTATTTGAGGAAGCTTATGTATAACTAAAATATTTTTTTTCCCAAAAAAGGACATCTGCAACTTTTAAAAATAAAAAAAACCCTAGGGGAAAAAAGAAATAAAATTTGAAAATTTTGAGTCCCCTAGGGGGGTTTAAGTTGAGAAGAAAGGGGTCCAAAAAAAATTCCCCTTTTATGTATCCCCAAAAGTCACAACCACCCTTGAAAGCTAGTTTCCCCTTGTAAAAAAATTTTTGTTTTTAACTCAAAACTTTTAAACCAAAAAAATTAAAAAGGGAAGCACCCAAAAACATTAAATCACACAAACCCTTGCTAGAAAGTGAGGAGGGGGAAGTTGGGCCTAAAGGGTTTTTATGCAGAAGAGGAAAAAAAATAGTTTATTTTTTGCCCAAAAAATTTTTTACTTTATCCCAAAACCTACACCTGCTGAATTTAAGCAATAAGGTTTAATAGATGTCCAGAGAAGAAGTTCACAAACCTCCCCCCCTCCCGAAACCATGGTTTAGATGAGAAGATGGCAAGGTGTGTGAGTTTACTCAGGAAACAGTAGTTATGTTTTTAGTAAATTCCATTCCATTGGTTAGATACTAATTTCTAAGGTTCCAAAAAAAAAAATGAAAAAATTTATACCCTTTGAATATATCATTTTTTTCTATTTTATTATTATTTCCAAAAAACAATAATTCCCTATAAATACAGTGTTGTTATATTTATAAAAATCAAATTACTTAATAAATAACAATTAGTGTTTACTTGTTTTTGGTGTGCCCCATAATCATTGTTATTAGCAAAAATTTATTACTAATGAATCTTGGCTAAAGTTTTAATAATGCCGAAGCGTTACGAAGCAGGTATAAACACCTCAGGTATTCGTGACGCTTTGTTTTCCTTTCGTTTTTAGTTTCAAAAAAGTTTCACCCGAAACAATGTTTAAATTTAGGTGGTCATTAAAGTGAAGTGCTCGATTGCAAGGTCGCATCAAATTTAAATTTTAGATATTACGGGGAAATTTTTAAAATTTTTGTTTAAAAAAATCTTTTTTTCCAAAAATTTGGTTTTTTTTTGGGTTTTTAAAAAAATTTATCGGGGTTTTTAAAAATTTTAAAATTTAATTTGATTTAAATTTTTTTATGTGATATTTGAATGTGTTTAAATCAAGTTAGATTGATTCAAAAAGATCTGTGTTGCCTATTTCACTAAAATTTTATTTAATTAAATAAATAATAATAAAAAGTAAAAAAACCGAATACTAAATGTGTTTTGAATAAAACATTTAGGTAAAGGATTATGAAAGTATTTTTAATCGAATTAATTACCATTTTGTTGGGTTTTTAAAAATTTCTCAGATAGTTTATAATTATGTTTATAAAATAGAATTCAAGTTTTGGAATTAGGATTTAAATAAAGTCCGTTAGTTTTATAAATGTTAAAAAAATTTGTGTTCATTACTTAAAAGAATTGCTAAGAAACAAATTTTGACTAAGTCAATAGTTAATTTTTTGGGAATAGTTAGTTTTCATATAGGTAGTCGGAGCCCCCGTTTATCTTTATCTGTTATGTAAAAATAAAAGAAAAAATTATTTTTTAAAATTTTCCGGAATTTAGTCCCGGTTGGATGTAGATTATACGATCTCCTTTTAGTCAAAGGGTGGAACAAAAGTTTCAAAACTTTTAAAAAAAATAAAGTAACTTGATTTTGGAAAAAAACAATATTAAAGTGTGTTGGGAAAAGTTTTTAAAGAAATAATTATCTTTTAAACTAGAAAATGTTGTAAAAACTAGAAAAAAAAAAAAATTTTCCCGAAAATTTTCCCGTTTTTGGGAATGGGAAATTTTATTAATTCAGGTAGAAATCATTCATTTCACAAGCAAAAACCCGGGGTTGCGTTTAATTTACATTTCGAGAGCTGGGTTATTCAGTATTCCAAGTTAGGGAATATGTAAAAAAAAGTTAATTTTTGTTTAAAGTGTTTGCAAAACAAAGATAGCAGAATCAAGTAAATTGTATCAGATGATACAAACTTGTATTATTTTGGTTGTTACTTTGATTAATACGGTAAACATTAATCAAAGGGTTTAAACTGAAGTTAGGTGATACTTCGTTTAAATCAGTATTTAGTAAACGTTTAATAGACACCATAAAAGTAATTAAGAAATGCCATTATTTTTGTTATTATTACAGAGTGTAATATGGACTATACAAAAATAGTTTCTTTATCACTTTTATATTTTTGCATGTTTTTTCCAGGAATGAAACTAGTTTCCAGTTTTTCTTTCGAAATTTGTCCGTGACAACTTATCGTGGTGGGAACCCGGTAGGGCTTTAAAAGTCATTGTGAGCTTTTGGGTAGTTATGATCAGTTGATTGAATAACAGCTACTAGCGTTGTAGACCAAAAGCTGCACAGATATTCGATAGAGTAGTGAATATGGACGTGATCCGCGGTTGAGATTACTTCTTGGATTTTGTCATAAGTAAAATCTCACAGTGGTTGTCCCTATCACATGAGATATCTGGTTTGATATCATGAGGACTGCTGGATACTTAGTGCGTTCAAACCGCTACAACCGTAACAGGGTGGCTATAAAGGGCGTAACTAGATTCAGCGGAAGCCGTGGTGTTAAATGCAAATATGCAAGATGGGATTTGCACCTCTTCTCTGAAGAGAGATATTTCTGGGCCACTTGACTGACTGAATATACTGATGAAGTGCATGGCCATGCCCAAATGAACTGATTAGTTCTTTGTCGTTTACCTATCAGTAGAGGTCGGATAGTCAAGAAACATAATCTTGAGTATTTTAGAGTTGACTGATTCCAAGCTCATACTCAAAGATGAAATATCGTGATGCAAAGGGAAAAGCCAAGATATACCCAATTTATGAATAGTGGTTTCATAAATGTTAGTTTCCTTATTGGAAATGTTTTATCACCTATCTGGGTATAAGAGTTCTTGTAACCTGGTTAGCCTAAGTGCCTGTCTAGGGGCCTCCTTAGGTACGTTGATCAAGTTGGTATTGCCAACTTGCACAATGGGGGTCTGTTAGTAATTATGTGCAGAAGTTGACAAACCAGTGATCGCACATCCAACGTTATAAGACACTTGAGGGTCACACCTGTGAAGACCTGTAATTCGAATAAGTAAAATAACCCCAGTTTGTAGAGGTTAGATTTATAATAGTTAATTATAAATCAGTTGGGTGTTTTCTGTAAGAAACTCCAAAGTTAAAGGTTTCTAGAATTAATTAAAAGGGTTTATATATTTATTAGTTAAATAAATATATAACAGATTTAATTAAATGATTTAATATTTATCTAGAAAATATTATGGAATATTCTTTTCTTTGAGAATAAGAAAAGATAATATAATTACCATAAAGATAAATATAAAGGTTATAGAAACTGTCTAAAATAAGGAAACCTTTTTCCCTAATAAATAGACAGTTAGGGTTAACCAGTTTTATGATTGATTTTAACCTCCTAAAAGAAACCTCCCAAAAACCTCTCTCTTTCTCTCTCTCTCTGTTCTCTTGATCGACGCCTACATAGATCCGAAACCAGTTCGTTTTGTGATCATATCGGTCAGTTCTTCGCGTAACAGTTTGTTCGTGAATTTGGGGCTATATCCGGCTAGAAGGAATTCGTCCGGTCTCATCACGGGTGGATCTATCTCAAGCTTCCGAGGTAATTTTCTAATCCTAATATGTATGTATATAATGTTATCTAGATAAACATAAGATCTGTGTGTTTTCGGGTTTTATCACGTAATCGCTTCCGCTAATCAAACCAGTTAGGTTTGATTGAACTTTGGGGTCAGTTTGATCACAAGGGTTGTTTAGTAATTCTCATCCCAGTTAGGTTTGAGATTTACAGTTACTCGTGTCAGTTTGATACGAGGGTTCCACAAAAACCCAACAGTATATCCTTCTACTTATAAATGAATTCTCACGATTTACATGAGTTGAGTTTGTTAGAAAGAAATCCCAAGTTCCTCTTGTTCTAATCAATCTCTTTGAAGAGATTGCAAGTTCTTTATGGTTTGCAAGTCAGGGTACTCGGAAGTGACAATGAAACGGAATTTAAGAATTCTGTCATTGTAGAATATCTGACCTCTGTTGGAATAACCCATAATTTCTCAGCACCAAGGACACCTCAGCAGAATGGTGTTGTAGAAAGAAAGAACAAAACTCTAGTTGAAGCTGCCAGAACCATGCTGAATGCCTCTGGTCTTCGACTAACATTCTGGGCAGAAGCTGTCTATGCTGCTTGTTACACATAGAACAGATCCGTGGTGGTCAAAAGATTTGAAAATACCCCTTATTGCTTCTTTATAATAAAAGCCGAACATAAAAATTCTTTCATGTCTTTGGTTGTAAATGCTATGTTCTAAATGATAGAGAACCTCTTGGCAAATTTGATCCCAAAGGGGATTATGCTATCTTCATTGGATATGCATGGGACTCTGCAGCTTACAGAGTTTATGTCCCTAGAACCCAAATTGTAGTTGTGAGCACTAATTCAAATTTGATGACTCCTTTCAGGTGATACAAGATAAATTCTCAGAAGAACTCAAACTTCAAGCTGAAAAATCACCAAATGCAACCATCTCACAAGACTTGGAAGAACTTTTTAGAGAATGGTATGAAGATGATGAGGTCTCTAACAGAACTTCTAAGATAGATGACAGAGCTTCTAGAGATGCTGCCAAAGCCCCTGATAGTGAAACTTTAGTGACAGAAGTAAACATCCCAACTTCAAAAGATTCTACATTACTTTCTCCTATACCATCCATTGTACCTTTTCCTCTAGAACATGTCCTTCACCAGAAGTACTTCAACAAAGTGAGCATGTTACTCATTCCCCAAACCCACTCAAGCAGCAACAGAACCTGTTCCTCTGACAGAAGAAATTGTTCCTGCAAAGGAATCCCAATCTCAATCACTCCAAGAGATTAACTCAACTTTTAACCTACTTCATACGTCAAATGGACCAAAGATCATCCCCAATCCCAAATTATTGGAGAACCCTCTGATGGTGTCAAAACAAGAGCCACTGCCAACTTCTGTTTGTTCTCTCTGTTTTGTAAGTAAGCTAGAGCCAAAGAGGTATCTGATGCCTTGGCTGATCCATTCTGGGTAAAGGCCATGCAAGTTGAACTTCTTTAGTTTGAAAGAAATCAAGTATGGTTGCTCACACTTCTTCGCCATGGCAAGATTGCAATTGGCACCATGTGGGTCTTCTGGAAGAAAAAGGATGAAAATGGGGTGGTGGTCAGAAATAAGGCTAGGTTGGTTGCACAAGGCTATTGTCAAGAAGAAGGAATAGACTATGAAGAAACCTTTGCTCCTGTGGCCAGACTTGAGGCTATCAGAATCTTCTTGGTCTATGCTGCTCACAGAGGCTTCAAGGTGTACCAAATGGATGTCAAGTTGCCTTTTTCAATGAAAAGTTGAAAGAAAGAAGTATATGTCCAAGCAACCACCAGGTTTTGAGGATGAGAAGTAATCCCAATCATGTCTACTTCCTGGACAAGGCATTGTATGGTCTCAAACAAGCCCCAAGAGCATGGTATGAGAGGTTAATCATCTTTTCTACTTCAAATGGTTTTAACAGAGGTACAATAGATATCACTATTTTCTATAAAAAGTAAGGTGATGATATTCTTCTTGTGCAAGTTTATGTTGATGACATTATCTTTGGATCAACTAATGTCTCAATGTGCACAAAGTTTGAATCTCTTATGCAAAGTGAATTTGAAATGAGCATGATGGGAGAGCTTACATTTTACTTGGACTTCAAGTCAACACAGTCTTCAGAAGGCATATTCATCAACCAAGCAAAATATGTCCAAGACCTTCTGAAGAAATACAAGCTCTCATATGTAACTCCTATGAGAACTCCCATGGCTACTGGCCTGAAACATCACAAAGACTTGAGTGGTACACCTGTAGAGTGCAAACTCTATAGAGGCATGATAGGTTCTCTTCTATATCTTACTGCCAGTAGACCTGACATAGTGTTTTCTACTTGCATTTGTACTAGGTATCAAGCCAATCCTAAAGAATCTCACTTGAGTGCTGTGAAGAGAATTTTGAGATACCTTAAGAGGACACCAAGTCTTGGTCTGTGGTATCCGTTAAACTCAGGTTTTGATCTATTAGCATACACGGGCTCAGACTATGGAGGATGCCAAGTGGATCGCAAGGGCACCTATGGGAGTTTCCAGTCCCTAGAAGGGAAGCTAGTGAGTTGGTCATCTAAGAAACAGAATTGTGTCTCAACCTCTACTGCAGAAGCTGAATACGTTGCTGCTGCTAGTTGTTGTTCACAAGCTCTGTGATGCAGACCCAACTTAGAGACTATGGGTATACTTTTGACAAAATTCCCATCCTCTGCGATTCGAAAAGTGCTATAGTAATCTCAGCCAACCCAGTTCAACACTCTAAAACAAAACACATTTACATAAGGTACCATTTCCTAAAACATCATGTAGAGGAAGTTAATGTGGAAATGTATTTTGTTAATACTCAATACCAGTTGGCAGATCTCGTTACAAAGGCTCTTGATGAAAAATGCTTTAACGTTCTTTTGAAAAGATTGGCATGACTAGTCCTATGCCTTAGTTCCTGAGTATAATCTTTTGTATATAGTTCTTTTACTTTTCTCTATTTTTATTTCTAGGTTAAACCATTTCACCACTTGTTACTTTGTCGTTATTAATATCATCTTCGAAGTATTTCAATTACATCTCGTTCTTAGCTTTCGGTTACCATTTCAAAAGTGCGTTATTTCACCATTGTTTTCTGTTTTCAACTCCCATGATTTTCTCAAAGTTCGGTTTTCATTTCACACGATATTTTACCATTGTCAAAAGTGATTTTCGAAGTTAAACAGCAAGACTTTCAGTTTACTTTAAATTTGAAAGTCTTTCATCTTTTTCAAACACGATCACTTTTCATTTTCAAAGTATTCACTGGTTCGCACGTTAGTTTATTTTCAAAAGTGTTAAGATCGAAACTTGCCGTGCAAGTAACTCATTTTAAAGCTTCCATCATAAGGTATAAAGTCTAGTCAATGCTAGACTTGTTTGTACCTTACTGTACCTTATTGTACTTTTTTAGTACTTTTTTGTACTTTTAAAATACTTTTTGTCCTTTATTGATTACTTCCCTTACAAGCCACTTACTATATTGAACTGTTTAATTACTGTTCTTTAATTATTAATCTGTTCTTTGCAGTTATTTACATTTTTTTATCTTGGAATTATATACACCTTGTTTCTCTCGTGTTGGAATTATTTTCAACTCCGAAGAACGTATTGTGTATTAATTACCGATATGTTATATTTGTTATTATTGAAATTCCAATCTTTACATTATAACAATTTTACTGGTCATCTTTCCAGTAATTATATTTATGCAATTTATCTTCCGGTCATTTAACTTTATTGCAATTTAATTTCCTGCAATATTACTAGTCAATTTTCCAGTATTTACTTTCCCGCAATTCTATTGGTCATCTTTCCAGTTATTTACTTTACAACAATTTAATTTTTTAATGTTTTCTAGGAGTTATTTACACTCTGTTTCTCTCATAGAAGAGAACATATTGTGTAATAACTACCAACCTGTTTTATTTCAGCAATATATATCACTCGCACTTTACTTTCCAGCAAATTTTACTGGTCACCATCCAGTATTTACATTCCAGTAATTACAGCTTCAGTTACTGCTTTTGTTATATCTGCCATTTAAGATTCCAATACTCACATCTTTTCGCGAGAAGAATCCGAGCAATGATGGGCTAATTGCCTTAGCTTGGGGTGTGAGAAAATGGTGAGACCGTTATCGGTGTGAAAGTATATTCTGTGCTTTACTATCGTAATCTAATTTTTTTATTGCAGGTGTGATAACTCCAAAATTATACATGTTTTAACTTGCACTAGTGTAACATCCCAATTCTAATTTCCCATATTATATGCTAAGTGTGCCTCATTTAAAATGTTACAAAGGATTTTATGTGCTTACATGCGAGAAAAATGTTAAGCATGTTGAAATTTACTAAGTGTATTAGTAGTGGCCATATAAGGTAACCGTTGATTTAGTGGGAGCTTGTGTTTGAAATTTTAAGGTTATGCATATTTGGAGTATATGAGAGGATTTAGAAATTTTCATACAATCGAAGTTAGATTGAGAAATTTGGAGAAAACGAGTCAAAACGTCAACGTTAAGCTATGGATTCGTAAAACCAATTTTTTTAAGGAGATATTTTCTGGAATATTTGTATGGAAGTTGTAGATCATTTCGTTACGAACGCGTAGGCGAAAAACCACGTCAAAAACGGAGTTCCGAGCGAAAAGTTATGTCATTTTTAGTGTTTAGTGGTCAAATGGATGTCCAAACCGGGTCAAACCCGACCCAACTCGAATTTGGCTTATTAAACACGAATTTTATACCCATTTTAAGCCATTTTCAGCTCCAACACTCCCACACACAGTAAAGGTGCGAATTACACACACTTAAGCTCAAACATCTTCAATTCTTGGAGAATCAAAGATCAAGTGATGAATTCTTGATGATTATGTGAAGATTAATGAAGGTATACTCCTAATGCTAAGTTTAATCTTTAGAATTAGTGTTGATTTTGTAAGATTATGGTTTTATATTGGTTATTATCATCTTATCTTGAAGGATTACACAACAATTTGAAGGTAATCTCATCTTTGTTCTTGTTTTGATGTTGTAACAAGTATGATGACAACTGGGTGAAATAAGCTTAATGCATGTGTAAGATAAGTGTAGAAATCATGATATTATGCTCAGATTATGATTATACATTATTTAATTCTTTGATTACACAGTTGATTTGCAAGAAGATGGAAACAATAAGTGAGTATTCACTATGAATAAGTTGACTATTTGTTATACGAAGATGGATTTTTATGAAATTGGTAGAAATAGATGAATGGACCATGGTTTCTTGTTGATTTTACCTTGATGATGATAAAATTAAGTTAACACCTGAGTTTGATTACGATTGAAATGGAAATGGATACTTATTTGGAAAAAAAGTATGATTTTTTTCGAGTTTGAAAAGCATGTTACAACACTGTTTTGCAAAAATCGTATCAAATCATAGAAAAATCAGAAAACTATGAGGTCAGCGGCATTGGAAGCTTGGATTATTTACTTTGTTTTGTATTCAGACTTTGAAATCTAATTCCTGTGACAACCGTCAGTTCCGACCTCCAGGTTAATTTACGCGTTCAGTCACTCTAGGCATTTCCGTAGGTTAGGAGTTGTTTAAAAAGTTTTTAAAATGAAAAT
>JARYMX010000620.1:0-14490 GCA_030169165.1 Centaurea solstitialis | reverse complement strand
ACCTTCAAACTCTCTATTTGCGTAGTATACCCTAAATCGGCGGTGGAGATGGGGGTGGTGTTGGATTCGATTTTTAGGGTTCGATTATATATCTATGGAGATGGTGGTTGTAGTGGTGGTGATGGTGGTGACAGCTGTGGTGGTGGCAGCTATGGTGGTGGTGGTGGTGGGTGGGTGAAAGATGGTGGTTTACGGGTTGTTCCTGATTACTGTTAGGATTATGTGCGAGACAGTAACGGGGTTATCGTGTCCAATGTTATAAGACACTAGTAGGTCACACTGCTGCACACCAAAATGAGAATGTTTGGATTATGGGAAATAATTAATTGGTTAATTAATTATTTAGAGAGAAAAAGAATTAAATAATTAGTTTAATTATTTATAATTAATTAATCAGTTAGATTAATTAAAAGGATAATTATGGAAGTTATTTCAGAGATAATTACCAAGAATTATATATGGAATCAAACACTGAGTGTTTTGTCCATATAAATAAGGGGTTAAGGGTGTCAGTTGATTCATTCTTTTCAGTTCAAAAAACCCAGAAAAAACCTCTCTCTCTCTCCCCTAAAAACCGGCGCCAAATCCAGTAGGAGGAAGGCTCGCATTCGTTTTTCGGGTGATCCTCGGTGGTGGTCTAGCAACCCTCTCAACCGGTGTCAATAGCAGTGTACCCCCTGCTTGCGTTTCGGAGTTATTATTCGCAAAGGTAATCCACCGAAACATCCTTTATTGTGTCTGTATGGTTTGGGATTGGATCCTCGATTGGGAATCGGGTTTTATTCCGCTGTGCATGTTCTTGTATCCCTCGATTCCCAACAGTGGTATCAGAGCCACTTCCTGAAACCTGCAGATCAGGTTGATAAACTGATTAGGTTTTAAAAGCTTTAGTTTTTATTCATATAGTTGTTTTTAAAAATTGAATCTTTTGTTAAAAAAAACCTAACGAATCGATGCGATCGACGGTGGAACGACGGCCGTTAGCCGGTCGGACCACCAGGCCGATCGCCGACCACTCGATCACCACGACGGCTCACCACAGTTTGTGGTGGCCGCCGGCTGTCTTTGCGAACCAAACCACCAGCCGCACCACCGTATGTGGTAGCGGCGTCGGTCACGGCCAGAAAACACCACCATGCCACCGATTGTGGTGGTGGTGGTGTCGGACAAAGAACAAACCGCCACGCCACCGTATGTGGTGGTGGCGGCGTTGATGGTTTTTGTTAACCACCGATCGGTGGCGGTGGTTATTACCACTGCCGTCGGCAGTAGTGGTGGTTTTGTTGTTCACGCCGGGAGGCGGCGGTGGTGGAGGCGATTTCCGCTGCTGCCGTCGTACTCCCAATCGACCGCCACACCACCGTTTGTGGTGGTGGCGGCGATGGCGTCTTGTTTTCTGTCGCCGGCGGATAGACGGTGGCGGTGGTTGATTGCTGCTATGCCGCGGCGTCGGCCACTGCCGAAACGAGAGGCGGCGGTGGTGGCTTTTGAGCCACTGCTGTCACCGGCGAACAATGGTGATAGCCGGTCTTCGGCGATGGCGGTGGCTGTTGTCGATTGACCGGGCGTAAGCCACAGCGGTGGCGGTGGCGTTCGCGTCATCGTCATCGCTGATGGTTGCAAACCACCGGCCGACTACCAAGACCGGTGGGTCGATGGTTGGTGGTTGGTGGTGAATCGATTGGTGTTCAGATCCGACCGGTATCGATGGTGATGATTTCGGTCGTTGCCATCAGTACCGGAATTCGGAATCGATATTTTCTTTTTTTTCGATCGTTTCTCCTTAGCGGGTCCCGTGTGAAATCCGTTTCCGGATAAACGTCGATGTAGGAATCGTTTTATTAACCAGATAGGTTTAAAACGTTTCTCAGGATTAAATTGATTTATTTATTTTAAACTAATTTTGGGTTTTATAATTATCCGGTTAAAATTCAGTTGTATTTTAATTCGTTTAATTATGAGTCATAGCTGAACCCTTTTAGACCCGTGGTTGTGTTTTATTGTATTTATCCGTTTTAGACTAGTTGGGAGGCCTGCGTGCCATTTACAACCCCTTTTGTAATTTTAATGTTTTATTAGACTAGTTGGGAGGCCTGCGTGCCATTTAAACCCATTTGTAATAATTATTTTAATTACATCGAGACGGAGACGAGGACGACGACCATGGATCTCGGAGCCAGTGGGAGTGCCAGAAGTTGAAGACTTTTGTCACTTAGGGATTGAGACCGTTGTTTTGTGTTGGCTCACAAAACAACATTAGTTTAAGGGTTTAAGCTATGACTGTGCTTTTTATATTTTAAATTGCGTGGTTGTTTATTTTACGTAATTGTTATTAAATATAAATTGCCCTTTTGAACGGATTGTTTAAAAATTAAAAGGGTACAAATACAGTTAGTGTTTGGATCCAGTTTTTCAAAGATTTAAAAAAAAAGGAAACTGGCAATTTAGACCCTTGTTAAAATCATAGATTAGTAAGTGCAACCCACTTTAGGGGCACTTCCGGTGTAAGGTACATAGGGCGTTGTAAGTGCACACACTATGAACGCCCGTGTTCAAACCGAAACTGGAAGGTGATAAAACTCTGCGAATTATCTCCGGGTGGTACCGGCCAGAGTTTGTCCAGGTCCCGGGTGGTGCAATCTATTTTGGTAATTATTTATTCACTGGGTGGTACCAGGCCAAAATGCACTAGAGGGACTAAATATGCACGGATTATTAATATCCGATGTCCCGACGATCTAGAAGTCGTATTTTCAGATAGGAATACGATTGGTATAGTGTTACCTACCATAGATCGCATGAGTCGGTTTGACATGATCACATGCTTCCCGACACATGTGAAATATGGATTCTAGTCTAATAAATTTATTCTAAGGGTAATAATTTATTAGAATTATATATAATTATAAACTAAATTGGAATTTATATTCTTATGTAGATGTCTCCAATTAGCATTCCGTTTTATTCACCTGAGGAATCACTTCGCCTTATTACGGGCAAGTGGAAGCTTACGGGCCAGAACTTTCCAGTTTGGAAGTTGCACTTACAGAATGTTTTGAGTGCCCAGGGTAAGCTTTATGTGATCAATAAGCCCATGTCACGACCCAAAAGCAATGCCCCAGAAGAGGAATTTGCTGAATATTTCAGATTCATGGCAGACGAGTCGGATGTAATGTTCATTCTAGTTTTCTCTATGTCACCCGAGTTCACGGGAGACTTAAGAATGAAATTCTGTCACGAGGTCGTAAGGAATGTAGAAAACCAGTTAGGTTTCTACAAGCACACGGGCAAGCTTTTGATCATGCAAGAGATTCTCTCCCTGAAGCTACAGAAGGGTCAGTCAGTTAAAAACCATCTTGTTGATATGAGAAGGCTTTTTAAGTGTTTATCACGTCTGGGGTACAAGATGACTCAGGAGGAGTTAGTGTATCTCATGTGGTTCTCCCTCACAAAGGAAGTTCAGGACACAGCTAGTGCCTACATGAAGGAACCAAAGAACGACGTGGATAAAGTTCATGAAGATATCCTGGCCAGTCTAGAGCCAGTACCCGAACCTGCGAATCTCATGGACACTGATATAATTGATGAGCTGGGAGATCTGAGTTGCCCAGAATGCGGCAGCGAGGATATTTGCGAGCACTCGATGAACATTGACCAGATGGATATCGGTTTACCCGATACTCCAGGTATCTTTATGATAGATTGCTTAATCACTTCTTATGAATCATGGGTAATTGATACAGGCAGTGGTAACCACATTTGTAATCATTTACAGGGATTCACTAGAAGAAAGACTCTGAGGAAGGACCGTTCGAACCTACGAGTTGGCGAAGGCACTCCGTTGATTGCTGAAGCCGTGGGATCTTATAGTCTTAGTTTGCCCTCGGGTCTAGTTTTGGAACTGGATAATTGTTATTATATTCCAAATATGATTAAGAATGTATTGTCTTTTGATTTGTTGGTAGACCAAGGCTTTTATTATAAATATTCTTATAAAATGATTTCAGTCTTTAAAGATAATATTTTCTATTTTAAAGCTACACCCGTAGATGGTCTATACACTGTAAATCTTAAAGACAACAATAGTGAAATCTATCATATAAGTAAGAGATCCAAGGATATTGAGGATCAGACTTACCTCTGGCATTGTCGTTTAGGCCATATAAACAAGAAACGCGTTGAACTACTCCTAAAAGGAGGTTTTCTTGGCAATTTCGACTACAAACCTTTTGATAATTGCGAATCTTGTTTATCTGGTAAAATGACAAAGCAACCTTTCAACAGTGAGAATGAAAGGGCTACTGACTTGCTTGAAATAATCCACACAGATGTATGTGGACCTTTCAGTCATGTAGCAAGAGGAGGATACCGGTACTTCATTACCTTCACTGACGACTTCAGTAGGTATGGTTATGTCTACTTGATGAGACATAAATCTGAAACCTTTGAGAAATTCAAGGAATATCAGAATGAAGTACAGAATCTACTTGACAAGAGGATCAAGTTCTTACGGTCAGATCGTGGTGGCGAATATCTCAGTGATGAGTTTGACAATCATCTAATGGAGTGTGGGATTGTATCCCAACTTACACCTCCGTATACACCTCAGATGAACGGTGTATCAGAAAGGAGAAATCGTACTTTACTTGACATGGTACGAACGATGATGTGTCATTCTACGCTGCCAATATCATTCTGGGGACATGCGCTCGAAACAGCAGCACACATACTGAACAGAGCACCAACAAAGTCGGTAGAAAAGACTCCATACGAGCTATGGAAGGGTAAGAAACCCAACATATCTTTTCTGAAAATTTGGGGTTGTGAGGTTTACGTCAAACGACCTACCTCAGAAAAACTCAAACCCAAATCCGACAAGTGTTTCTTCGTTGGATATCCCAAGACCACCGTGGGATATTATTTCTACAACCCTGAAGAGAACAAAGTGTTTGTTGCTCGAAATGGAAAATTTCTGGAAGAAAAGTTTCTCAGTTTAGAGAACACCAGAAAGGATGTAGATCTACAGGTAGTAGACGAAGAAAACACTACACCAGTTGTTGAGCCAGAAATTCAACATAACAGTGTTGAACCTCAATCAGAGCCGGTTGAGGAAGTGCAAACACAGGACCTTCGCAGATCCAGCAGGGTAAGACAAGAACCAGATAGGTATCTTGGGTTCCTAGTCTCTCAAGATAGCGGAGACTTAAATGAACCAACATCCTATGGAGAAGCTGTGTCAGGCAGTGAGTCTGAACAATGGCAGGAAGCCATGAAGGCCGAGATGCAATCCATGTACGACAACCAAGTCTGGGAGTTAACTGATTTGCCACAACACTGTAAGGCTGTTGGACGCAAATGGGTTTTCAAGAAGAAAACCGACATGGATGGGAACGTACACACCTTCAAAGCCAGACTGGTTGCAAAAGGATTCACGCAAACTCATGGGATTGACTATGATGAAACCTTTTCACCAGTGGCAATGTTGAAGTCAATTAGGATTCTTATGGCCATCTCAGCGTACTTTAATTACGAGATTTGGCAAATGGACGTCAAGACAGCCTTTCTAAATGGAAAGTTAACAGAAGACGTCTATATGGAACAACCAGAGGGGTTTAAAGATCCTAAGAATCCTAATAAGGTGTGTAAGCTGCTAAAATCTATTTATGGATTGAAGCAAGCATCTCGAAGCTGGAACTTACACTTTGATGAGGGAATCAAAGAGTTTGGCTTCGCTAAAAGTGAGTTCGAGCCATGTGTTTACACTAAGTTCAGTGGGAGCATAGTAACCTTCCTGGTCTTGTATGTAGATGACATACTACTCATAGGAAACGATGTACCAACTTTACAGAGTGTTAAGGAATGGTTAAGTAAATGTTTCCAGATGAAAAACCTTGGAGAAGCCGCTTATATACTAGGTATAAAGATCTACAGAAACATATCTAAGCGGCTTATTGGACTTAGTCAGAGTACATACATTGACAAAGTTCTGAAGAGATTCAGGATGGATGAATCCAAGAAAGGATTCATTCCAATGCAACATGGCATAGTGTTAAGTAAAACACAGTGTCCTGTTTCTAGTGAAGATCAGGACAAGATGAAATCGGTCTCATATGCTTCTGCAATTGGATCTATTATGTATGCCATGCTATGTACTAGACCCGATGTTGCTTACTCAGTAAGTGTTACGAGCAGATACCAACAGAATCCGGGTGAGCCCCATTGGGTAGCTGTCAAGAACATTCTTAAATATCTGAGAAGAACGAAAGAAATGTTCTTGGTCTTTGGAGGTTCTGAGGATGAAATTAGTGTCACAGGATACTCTGACGCTAGTTTCCAGACCGACAGAGATGACTTCAGGTCACAGTCGGGGTATGTCTTTACCCTAAACGGAGGTGCGATCTCATGGAAGAGCTCGAAGCAGGACACGATTGCAGACTCAACTACAGAAGCAGGGTACATTGCAGCATGTGATGCGGCAAAGGAAGCTGTCTGGCTAAGGAATTTTCTATCGGATCTCAGAGTGGTTGCCAGTATCTCGAGACCGATCGATATATTCTGTGATAACTCAGGAGCCGTGGCGCAAGCAAAGGAACCTAGAGAGCATCACAAGTCGAGACACGTGCTCAGAAAGTATCACCTCATCCGAGAGATCATTGGAAGAGGAGATGTAAGAATATGCAAGATTCCAACAGAAGACAATGTCGCAGATCCGCTGACAAAGCCACTAGCAAGGGCAAAGCATGAGGCACATGCGAATTCCATTGGGATGCAGTACCTGGAAGCCAGTAGCTAGTACTTAGTTTATTAATTATTACTATAGTCTAATTTAGAAACAATGTAATCATGTAAAGTTTTTATTTCACAGTGTGTTGGAAATAAATGGAGGTTTTAATTTCATGATTGTTCTAAATTAACTATTTTTTGCATATTTAACGTATCCTTGATTCTACAAAGTCTTGTATGAAATCTAAATTTCCGTAGCCACTCATTGAAATGGGAATTTCAATAGGGAGTTTAACGCTATTATAAATACTTGATGATTTATTCAAAGTAGAGAATAAAAGCACAAGTGATGTGACCAAGTATTTATAGATACTCATCAGAGTGTTTGGGTATTGGAAGTGACCAGTAATCAAGTCTGCTTCATGGAGCCTCAGTCATAAGCACTGACTTGATAGGTTGTCCTTAGACCTGAGATACTTGGTTTGGGAACACGAGGACCACTGTACTCTTAGCACGTACTAACGCTGCACCGTAACTGGGTGGCCATACGGGACGTGACTAGGTGCAGCGGAAGCCGTGGATCCAAATGCAAGTAGTCAAGAAGGGATTTGCACCTCTTTCAAAAGAGAGATATTTCCGGGCCCCTTGACGATTAAGATTGGCAGAAAACGCGTGGCCACGCTCGGATAGAATAACAGGGGTTATTTAGTAATATCCGTTACTGCAGGCAATCGAAATCAGAGTCAAGAAATACTTGATTTTAAGAAATGAATCCTCCACTCCATGTCTTAAATCACTTTAGAAATATCGTGTGCAAAAGGAATGAACCTGTGTACAAATTCAAGTGTGAATTGTATCTCTGGATATAAGAGATCTTATAACCTGGTTAACCTAAGCGTCTGGCTAGGGACCTCCTTAGGCGAATGATAACAGTTCAGTTACATGTCTAGCACAAGTGGGAGTCTGTTAGGATTATGTGCGAGACAGTAACGGGGTTATCGTGTCCAATGTTATAAGACACTAGTAGGTCACACTGCTGCACACCAAAATGAGAATGTTTGGATTATGGGAAATAATTAATTGGTTAATTAATTATTTAGAGAGAAAAAGAATTAAATAGTTAGTTTAATTATTTATAATTAATTAATCAGTTAGATTAATTAAAAGGATAATTATGGAAGTTATTTCAGATATAATTACCAAGAATTATATATGGAATCAAACACTGATTGTTTTGTCCATATAAATAAGGGGTTAAGGGTGTCAGTTGATTCATTCTTTTCAGTTCAAAAAACCCAGAAAAAACCTCTCTCTCTCTCCCCTAAAAACCGGCGCCAAATCCAGTAGGAGGAAGGCTCGCATTCGTTTTTCGGGTGATCCTCGGTGGTAAACCCTCTCAACCGGTGTCAGTAGCAGTGTACCCCCTGCTTGCGTTTCGGAGTTATTATTCGCAAAGGTAATCCACCGAAACATCCTTTATTGTGTCTGTATGGTTTGGGATTGGATCCTCGATTGGGAATCGGGTTTTATTCCGTTGTGCATGTTCTTGTATCCCTCGATTCCCAACAATTACAATGATATAATGTGTACAAAAGAATAGAGTTCAGTGGTATATTATGTACAAAATAGTTCACATAGTAATATGTATATAAAATGAATAGTTAGTTACCCTCTCAAATTATATATATTATTATATAAAGAGAATAACTCATAAAGTTGGTTATTTTGTTCAACAAAATTGATTTTACACATTTACACTTTGTACCCTTATAGTTAGTTATTAAATCTTATTTTAGTCGTTCATTTTTTCACTTTCTATTTTAAACTCTTATCATATAATCTAAATAATCATATATTATAAACTAAAATATATTAAAATTGTGTTTCTTTTTTTTACAAACTATACCATCATAATCATCTCGTCAATACCTTCGAAATGAGCTCAATATTGAATATTTTTTATGCAATTATATTATATATTTTATTATATAAAGATAATAATTTTATTTCAATTTTCAAGATTGACTATTCAATTTTTCAAGATGTCCCCTTATTAAATATTCATTCTATCATTTTTAATTTATAACTTACGCTTAATACACGTATAATTAATTAACTTAATTTACATTCAATCTATTACTTTTTCATTTTTCAATTACATTTTATTATATTAACACAGATAATGTATATGAACTAAAGTAAAATGTATTAAAATATTCATTTTTCTTTTTAGCAAATAATACAATTGTAATCGTCTCGACAATACCTTTAAAATAAGTCTAATATTGATTTTTTTTAATTTAATCGTATTATTTAATATCAAGAATACATGCAAATTAATTTATTTTATATATTTTACATTTTTGTTTTTCAATTATGTTTTAATCTGTACTATATATTAAAGAAAATAAGTCTTGAAAACAGTTATTTTTCAAGATTTCAATATTCAACTTTACTGTTCTTTATGCATCATGTATAACAATGTAAAACACAATCAACAGTGTTGTGGCGGATTGATTATCGCTTGGGGGGGGGGTTCATAGCGCCCTAACCGAGTTCGAACCTTCCCGTGCGCATAATACCCACTTAATTATACGGGTATTTAAGTGGGTCATGTTTAGCCCCAAAATTGTCGGGGATTAGTCGGACTTTTTTTATATATAGAGAGAGAGAGTCAGGGGCGATCTATATTGCTTAGTTGCTTATAACCCTTTTGAGTTGCTAATTTATATGTTATTGATCTATACTAACTTTTACACATGTCGCATCGTGTGGTATTGGACTAGTTACTCCTAAAATAAATTGCATGAGGTTATTTTTAGACATGTTTTTGTTATTTGATATTATTTTTTTTAATTGTATTTATGTTTAATAAAGATAGAAACAAAGGTATTAAAAAAATTGGGATATCGTGTTAGTATAACTATAATTACCAAACAATAAAAATGAAAAATTGACTGCTAGAATACTTAGGCCATCCTTAGCCATGTCGGTACCGAGTCGGTACCAACCATTTGCCGACGGTAACACCGCCAATGATGGCCGGTAGAGAAACGGCAGTGGAGAGCATCGGTGGTAGGCTGCCGATTGAAGAAAACTGAATACCCCACCCCCCTATACCCCCTCCCCTCTCTATCTCTCTCTTCTCCCTCTCTCTCTCTCTCTTCTTTTTCTATTTTTTTTTTCAATTAATTACAAGGGTATGGTATTGGTATGGTTAAGGATGGATTGGTATGGTGTTGGTAAGGTGTTGGTAAAGCTGATGTGGCGCTGAGGTGGCAACAGAAATGAGGGGTATGAGGGGTACGGTTAAGGATGGCCTTAGAATTTTTCACCAACATAACGATTATTTTAAAGAGTCGATTACTTATATCAATATCTATTACCTATATGAGTCGATTTTAAAGATACATCTACTCAATTCAATACATTTTAACAATATATTAATATAAGTTTATCAATTTCATTATATATTAATACGTTGTGAATTCCTTAAGTACCCTTTTAGTTTGTGGGGTTTTGTGATAATTTGAAATTAATTTTGTTTCAACCATGCATTTGATCTAAATGAAAAAATGAATTTGAAATATTTAAATTTCATGAAATCTAACAAAAATTTAAAAATAGTATGAAAACGGTTAGTATTTTATTAGATTTTATAAGGATTTTTTTTTAATAATGTTTAATATATACTTTATCTTGCGGCAGACAATTAACAAAACACATTAAAAATATTTTGAGAAAATTATTTATCTATCCAACCACATAAATAGATTTAACCTCTTACCCACTCTCTCTCAATTCTACACAAAACACCCAACCGGTCGCTATCCGGCGTCCGACAGCCGCTATTGGGCAGCCCAATATTTTTCCGCCAAAACATATATATATATATATATATGTGTGTGCGTGTGTATATATATATATACTATATATATGTGTGTGTATGTATATATAACTTGGCGGCCCGATGTGTATACTTGGTAGCGGCTCGAAGCTTCAGGATCCAGCCATATACACACACACACACACATATACATCCACAAATTTTAAACTATATATACGTGTGTGTGTATATATATATATATACATGTGTTATAGACTTACAGTACCCTTAGCTGCTACCACCATACACGTTTTGTTTCCATGAACTTCACACTTCCAGCCATACACACACACAAACACACACACATATATATATATATATATATATGTTTTGGCCGGAAAAACATTGGGCCGCCAATAGCGCTTGCCGGACACCGGTAGCGGTCGTTGGATAGCGGCCGATTGGGTATTTTGGGTAGAATTGGAAGAAAGTGGGTAGGAGGTTAAATGTATTTATGTGGTTGGGTAGATAAATAATTTTCTCAAATATTTTATAATAATATTTATAATAGCTTATTGTGGAATTTCATAAAGTTTATAATAATGTTTTAAAATATTTTTAAGCAATTGTTTTGTAATAATTAATTAATAAAACAATAATTTAATTATTTTTATACCTTTTTCTATAAGTTATTTTTAAAAAAGTTTAATACAACTCCTACAAATAAAACAAGTTGAAAATTATAAATTCTTTCAGCATAAGATGTTCTAGATAAGCAATCCTAAACACCTCTAATTGCACCACTTTGTGTTTTCCAAATAATACATATCAACATTTAAAAAAATTGCATTTTTAATGTACGATGACTTTACCAATTTCAGCATCTAAGGGGTAGAAGTAACATTGCACTTAATTAATCAAAAATCACATATCATATTTAAAGGAATTCGATTTTTTTTCTTTTTGTTTTTTATTAAAGAAAAATATTCTTTAATGATAATTGTACATTTTCAGCTTAAGTCTTTTCCTTTTTGCTTCTTGGTAAACATGAGTTTACGGGTGAACTTCCAAGCACCAACTAATTTACTATATGACCATCAATAAATTAGAGTTAGTGCAAATAAACCTCCACGATTATAAGGACTTTAACAACGTCTGTATTAGATACATGACTATAATTTGATGTTGATTATGAACATCTTCTTTAAATCATAAATTATGGTTTTACTTTCGTTACAAGGGCAATTTTGGAACTAATTTTCATATAAAATGCTCCGTTAAGCTCCTACGTGCACCTCATGTAAGGGGCATTTTTGTCACTTACCATCTTTTTTAGTAACGACTTTTAATTGTACAACTTTATATGCTAAATGTACAATCCTCTAAAGCATTTGATACTTTTTATAACAATTATTTTTGAGCCAGTCCCACACAACCACATCTACCCTTCCCTTTTCTAGTCATCTCCTGCGAGCACTACCATATTTTCAACAACTTAAACACAATCGCACCCAAAAGAAATCCATAATAAAACCACTAAAAACTTAAAAGACATACTTATTTAAATCACTCAACACTAAAGAAATATCCATAATTTATACAAGACCCAACTCCATAATTTTCAGAATGGTAGACAAGATCAGATGAGAAGTAAATTGAACACCAAGGAGTAAATAAAAATATCAAGTCAAGATTGAACCCCGAATCAAAATGTTGATTAAATTTGGAACCCATTGACCAATTCTAGAAATTCGGAACCCATTGATCAACTCTAGAAATTCGAAACCCATCCATGAGATATGCATATTATGAAAAAGTTGGAGATTGAACCCCGTTGCTACTTACATATGGAACGCATTACCCATTGATCGTTGCTCACTTTTCAAATTTATAAGCACCGTTTAAATACAAAACTACCATCGGTGGAGGTGATGGTTTCAAGTGATCTCAACTTGGAAGGGGGGGGGGTGTAGATGGAAAGTTATAGTTGTAGAGAAAGGGGAGTTGTCGGAAAATCGAGATCTTCTTAAGGAAGAGATTTTTTGAGTTAAGTGAACATATATGATGGTAGGAGAGGTAAGTGCGAAGTTAGGATATTCAACCAGGATGATCATTTTAAAGATATATTTACTTAAATACATTAAATATAAATACACATATAAAAATATTATATAGATGAAGGGATACATCAAGATCTAGCTATTATGTATGTAACTAGTTTATATAATTGAAACCCATTTCAATTTTCATTTTCTAAAACATATCAATGATATTTTTACTATTAATGTTTAGAAAACATCACTCTCTAATAACTAACCAAGTATGAATGCAAGTAAGTTATAATTTGGTTTTGGAAACTAGATTTTCAAACTACTTCATGTGTGAAAAGGAGAAAATTTGAAAATCATCAGTAAGTCCAACCTAAATAAATGACCATTCGTACGATCAAAAGCTTTTTCACCATGCGTGGAAGAGACTTTTATGTTGTGTTCTCGAATTTTGGAAGGAAAGAAGAAAAAAAGAGAAGGGAAAGAAAACTAAATAAATGTTTATTTGTTTATTGAAATTGAAGGAAAGAAAGAAAATGAAAGGAAAAAAAAGTTTTCATTTTCTTTAATGCTAGATAAAATAAGGGAAAATGCTTTTATAAATATACTCATATACTTTATAAGGGAATGTAATTGATGAATGTATATGTAATTTTACTTTATTTTTTCTCTTTCTTTCCTTTCCTTCTACATTTGAAAGAAAAATTAACCTTATTTTTTTCCCTTTATCTCCATAAAAAAGCTTGGAAACACAACATTTCTTTTTTTCCCCTTCCTTTCCTTTTTAAAAAATCTCAAACTACAACATTAGAAAGTTTAGGATGAGCCCAAGATCAATGTCGGCCGATGCCGACTCCACGAGTGAGAAGATGGGTGTCCTTTTGAGAAGTTACAGGTGTCGAGGAAGGCCAATCCATCGAAAAAAAAGAGTGGGGAAAACTATATGTACTAACAATGCTAAGCTAGCAAAAGCCAGCTTTAAGGACCGCTTTCATAATACAAGTAAAATCACAAGGATCTTATCCATAAATTCTAGGATCCGTAAGGATGCAATTTGTATTTTGTAATAAAAAAGAAAAAACCGTTCATTCATTTTAATATACAAAAATAAAACAAGAAATAGACAACTATCTAAAATCACGCTTAAATTATAATTACGTATTAATATTAAATCAACCTCCAACTTTTAGCAAAAAACATATATTTTTCTAAAAAGGTACAATTTTTTCTTTTCTTTTTTCTTTCTTTCGGTCTTTTACCAAATAAATAAATAAATAAACAATATACATAAATAAAATCCCCCTTTTCTTACTTAAAGAAAAACACACACACACACACACACACACTTCACTCTGCCACTCTCTCTTCTCTTTCTAATCAATCAGTCGCCGGAAAACCATCGCCGGCCGGCGAATACTCCGGCATGGGTTGCACCGCCTCAAAGCTAGGCAACGAAGACACCGTCAGACGCTGCAAGGATCGCCGCCGTCTCATGAAAGAAGCCGTCTACGCCCGCCACCACCTCGCCGCCGCCCACTCCGACTACTGCCGCTCCCTAAAAATCACCGGATCCGCCCTCGCCACCTTCGCCGCCGGCGAACCCCTCTCCGTCGCCGACCAAACCCCCGCCGTTCTCCTCCGTCCTCCCTCCACCACCTCCACCACCACCAAACCCCCTTCCTTCCACACCTACGAAACCCCAAAACCACCGCCGCCGCCGCCGCCGGTGGTTCCCCGATCTCCGTCCGTCACATCCTCCAAACTCCCACCCATCCTCTCCGCCGCCCCCAGCCGCACCACCTCCCTAAACCACCACCAACGCCGCCCTAAACCCGCCGTCAAACTCCCCCACATCCTCTCGGAATCCAGCGAAGCTTCGACCTCTCCGAAACC
>JARYMX010000619.1:0-14504 GCA_030169165.1 Centaurea solstitialis | reverse complement strand
CATAATTTTGCTTGGATGACAAACTGCACTTCTTATGGGACACTCGAGATAAATAGTTAGATACATATTTATAAGGCTTGACTTGAGAGGGAAAAATGTTCACAAAGATAGCGATTCCTTCTACTCGTTAAATATGCGCGGTGAGTTTGAGGTTGTAAGAGGGGTGCATCGAGTTGGACGATGGATCAATGTGGATGGTTACGGTCGAGAGTGGCAGATGAATACAAACAGTGATTGATATGAAGATGGTGAGTTTGGGGTTATGGAATCCACTATCTACGTAGAAGAAGAATGGATAATTTGATTGTGGTTACCATATATGGCACTTTGCAACATAGACATAGAGAAGAATACAAAGGGTTACTTGCGTCCATATCCAGCTGCATTGTGCTTCCGCCTACATATATCGAGACTTTTGTGTCTCCAATCAATTTCGTATTTAATGAAGGAGAAGACGGATGGCAACTTTATTTATACATTGTTAAATCTACCTCTATTAAGCGATATTCTCAATAGCATCACCCTTAATTAAGACCTTACGTTCAGTTCATTTTAATTGCTTTTGTTTCATGTCTCATTCATTCGTATCTTTTTAACGTTTTATTTCTTTGTTTTTAATATATAATTTTATTTAAGTTGTTTTTTATATTTGATTCTTCCAATGCATTGATGCATACAAGATTATGTATATGATGTATGGATTTATGGTTATAAGTAGTAACACCTTAAAAAAGTTGTGACCTGCATGAGCCATATTATTCAAGGTGAATAATACAACATTTAGAGGGAATAATATTGAATGCCATATTATTCAAGCTGAATGTTGTATTATTCACAATGAATAATGCATAACATTCGGTCTGAATAATCATATATTATTCAGACTAAATGGGAGCCCAATAGGACACATGTTGCGCTATCGGTTGTTTCATTTGAGTCTGCCCCTAAATACACACACACGTGTATGCTTTTATATACATGTAAACATTTATATACATTAAAATTCGACTCATGGAGAAAGCTCGAGTCAACACTAGATTATGAAGAGCATAGATCCCATATTCTGGGATTTTTAGTTCGATTTTGTAGTGTTTGGGATCTTTACTCTAAATTGCGGTGTCATTTGCAAGACGGTAAACGCAGGACAATTAAAGTTTGAGATTTTTAGTTCAAGCTTCCATTGAGTTAATTAGATCTATTGTTTTTTTGGGTTTCTGTCAATTTGCATCTTGTAGTTGTTCTTTGTTTCCTATTTTTTGAGTGGTTAGATCCATTGTTTTATTTTTAAGTCTTTCCTTTCTTCTGGATGTTCTTTTGTTTCTTCCATCGTTGAGTGTTTGTAGAGGTTTTGCAAACTATGCTTGCATCTCTAACTTCAAAGATACTAATTTTGTTTTTACCAAACAGAGATTTGCTGCTGAACCCAATACTATTTTTACTTTGAAACCAAAATTTTAGCTAGAGCAGTGGCCACTTTATCCAAGCGAGCTTTCTAGAAAAAGCAGCATTTTGTTGCTTGTTTGATGAGCTACTTTTGGTTATAAAATCTCCGTGTTTTATTCCATATTGTTTATACGGAGACGTGTTTTATTCCATATTGTTGCAGATGCCCCTCGTTCTGTCAGCTGTCGACGATGCAAAATATGGGCCTGAAGTGTGTCTGGAGCTGAGTTCTTCAACCAACCGGCCGGTTTGCTACTAATCACAAATCGATTCCAAATCTTAAAAACCAAACATGCAAAAGGATTCCAAATCCAAATCCGTATATAAAATCCAATCTATTCCATTTCGGCAAACCGAAACGGACAAGAAAATTTATTCAAGCGGTTAACATAACAAAAGAGAATCTTCGAACTTGTTTTTTTTACTCAGGCTGTTTGGTAGTTGCTGAATGGTTTAGTGTTGGATGATTAAGTGGTTAGAATGATTAAAAGGCTCTTACGATACGGTGCAAAATGAAATGTTGTTTTAGTAATTGTTGAGTATGTAATGAGGACCCTTAATGGTTAAGAGACATCTAGAGTACTTAATCATACAGCAGGTTTTGGAACCATTAAGAAGTAGTCCATTTTTTTTTACCAAACAAGATTGACCCCTTAACTATTCAGAGGTTGCCTCTTAATGAAACTGTACTATTAATAGGGGTGTTCACGGGGCGGGGCGGGTAGTAGGATTTTGTGACCCAAAAATCGCGGGGCGGGTACCTTGTTTTAATAACCGAAACCGACCCGCAGGCTGCGGGTACCCGCTCTGCGGGTACCCGAGGAAGGCGGGTATCCGCGGTGCGGGTTGCGGTTACCCGAAAATCGCGACCTATTTTTCGTTTTTACTATTTTTTCAACAAGAACTTTATAAATTTAAACACAAGACACCTAATTTCAATAGTTCATGACTAGGACTACAAACCAACGTTCAACGGTTCGTTATTCAAACACTCAATGTCGAAAACAAAAAAAAAGAATTGGGGGAGAGGTGCTACCAGAGGTAAGTTTAGGTAGGGTTTTGAGGGATTGACGTCAAATGGTTTTTCTTACGTTCAAAAAAGAATTTCTTTTGTTGTTACATGTTATTAAATATATATTTTTTAAATAAGTTAAAAGCATGCGGGGCGGGTACCCGTGGATACCGAATTTTAAAATCCGAAACCCGCCCCGCGTTTTATGGGTACCCGACTTTTCGGGTTTTTCGGGTTATGGGTTTTTCGGGTTATGGGTTTTGCGGATATCGGCTTTTTCGGTTTCGGTTCGTTCGGGGCAAGTCGGTTACTCGGTTTTTGGGTTTTTGTGAACACCCCTAAGTGCACCAGCAGAAGCACAAGGACAACCTCTCGGTCCTCCCGAACCAAAAAAACGAAAACCTATGGAAACGAGGTCCATTGTATGGGATCATTTCGAAAAAAATTTAGGAGAGGATGGTAGATGTGAGAAAGGAAGGTGCAAATATTGCAAGAAGGTATATAAGGCCGACCCTAAAAAGCATGGCACTACCACCATGAAAAACCATGCCGAAGCATGTATGAAAAACCCTTAAGTACTAGAGGCTAAACAATATAGGCTAGCATTCGCTTCGGGGTCGGAGAACACAAGTGTGTTGACCAATTGGGTTTTCAATCAAGAGAGAGTTAGGAAAGCAACCGCTAGGATGATCATCATAGACGAACTCCCTTTTAGGTTTGTAGAGGGTAGGGGGTGGAGACAATGGGTGCAAGAAGCGTGTCCCATGTTCAAAATACCTTCTAGATGGACGGTAAATAGAGACATATTTGCTATCTATGGTGAAGAGCGGAATAACCTTAAAAAATACTAGTGTGAAACCCGCGCGTTGCGCGGTAGCGAATGATATTAAAAAAATAGTTGTTCGAATTCAGATAAAACATAATTTTTCGGTTAAAAATTAATTTTATCTAAATTAAAATGAATAATATTTTCCATAAGTTGTATGTTTTTGTATATTTATAATTGTTTCTTGTTACAAAGAGTTGAAGATGCATCGTTAATAGTTTTGTTGTTATTTTTCAAAACACTCATATAACCTCACTATTATTGTTATAAAATGTTCGACTAAAGTTACTCAATCCTTTGACTTGCAACAATTTGATATCCTCGCGTATTTTCAACTTATAAAATAATTAACCAAAATAAGCCAATAAATGTTTGGTGTATCGACCAAAAAGACCTAACTATGTTCGATTAGAGGATCGACCAATAGTAATCACCCCTGATGAGTTTTCTCAAATGTTCCATTACTTTATTTATATACCAATAATTCGTTGTCAATTTTTGTCCTTCTATCAATATGGGATAAAGTCATCAAATCAAGAAATTAGGAATACTCATTCTTTATGATGACATCTCAATCTTTATAGGGTTTGCTTTAATATATATACTATTAAATTTTTATTTTGTAAAATTAACTTTTTTTGTTTAAATACAATTGGCCAAAATAAGTCAACTAATAGTTTCGTGTATCCGCCAAAATGAGCCAACAACAATTATTTGGAGGATCAACCAAGAGTAATCAACCCTCATAAGTTTTCACAAAAGGCTCCACAATAGTGAGGATCAACCTTCCTTTATATACTAATAATTTATTGTCAATTTTCATCTTTCTATCAATGTGGGATACCGCAAACTCAACCACATATCCAGAAATGAGAAATATCGCTTATGATGTCACCTCATGCTTTGTGGGTTTTGCTTTATCTATATAATTTTTTTTATGCCATTATTTTTTTTAGGATGTTACCTCATCTTTTTTTTTAGGGTTTTCATTTTAATACATGTATAGATATAGATTTAGGCTTTTAGGTTAGACGAAATAAGCAACATGTTAGTTTTGAGGCTCATCCAAAATGAAGCAACAACATAAGTTTAAGATCGGCTAAGATGAGCCAACCCCTTGAGTTGCCACAAAGGCATCTTTAACCCATTTTAAACACATCTTCATTTCCTAATTTTTCATCTTCCAACCAATGTGGGACAACCAAAATAACATCAATCTTTCATCTCTTCACTAACTTTATCCCTTTTTATAAAAAAAAATCATGAAATGGGAAATTCCCAATCCTTAGTATGTCATCTCATTTGCAATAGAGATTTCTTCTTAATTCCTGAAAGACTTCTCATATATTTATATACATATAAATTTGAGTTTAGCTATATTTAGCTTAACACCATATCACCTCTTATGGACAACAACCTTCAACCCATTTTATACACATCTTTATTTCCTAATTTTTCATCGTCCAATCCATATGGGACAACCAAACAGCATCAATCTTCCATCTCTTCACTAACTTTTTTCCTTTTTATAAAAAAATTCATGAAATGGGAAATTCTCAATCCTTAGAATGTCATCTCATTTGCAAAAGAAATTTTTTCTTAATTCATGAAAGACTTCTTATATATTTACATACATATAAACTTGAGTTAGCTATATTTAGCTTAACACCATATCACCTCTAATAGACAACACCCTCCAACACAATTTATACACATCTTCATTTCCTAATTTTTCATCTTCCAACCAATGTGGGACAACCAAAACAACATCAATCTTCCATCTCTTCACTAACTTTATCCCTTTTTATATAAAAAAAAAATCATGAAATGGGAAATTCTCAATCCTTAGGATGTTTTCTCATTTGCAATAGAGATTTCTTTCTTAATTCCTGAAAGACTTCTCATATATTTTATATACATATAAATTTGAGTTTAGCTATATTTAGCTTAACACCATATCACCTCTTATGGACAACAACCTTCAACCCATTTTATACACATCTTTATTTCCTAATTTTTCATCGTTCAATCCATATGGGACAACCAAACAACATCAATCTTCCATCTCTTCACTAACTTTTTCCCTTTTTATAAAAAAATTCATGAAATGGGAAATTCTCAATCCTTAGAATGTCATCTCATTTGCAATAGAAATTTTTTCTTAATTCATGAAAGACTTCTTATATATTTACATACATATAAACTTGGGTTTAGCTATATTTAGCTTAACACCATATCACATCTAATGGACAACACCCATCAACATAATTTATACACATCTTCATTTCCTAATTTTTCATCTTCCAACAATGTGGGACAACCAAAACAACATCAATCTTCCATCTCTTTACTAACTTTATCCCTTTTTATAAAAAAATTCAACATTATAAGAAAATAGATAAAGAGCAATAAAAGTCTCTCATGGTGTCATGTCATCATCTTGAGGTATTCCTTTATATATATATATATATTGATTGTTAGCCTAAAAAAAAGATTTAATATATTGATTGTTTAATTGTTAAATTTACATATACAGAATTTATTGTTACTATTTTTGTATCTCCACCAATGTGAAATATAACACTCAACTACAATTCACAAAAATAAGAAATTCTCAATCCTTAGGATGTCATCTCATTTGCAATGGAGATTTCTTTTTAATTCATGAAGGACTTCTTATATATTTACATATATATAAACTTGGGTTTAGTTATATTTAGCTTAACACCATATCACATCTAATGGACAACACCCTTCAACCCATTTTATACACATCTTCATTTCCTAATTTTTCATCTTCCAACCAATGTGGGACAACCAAAACAACATCAATCTTGCATCTCTTCACTAACCTTTTCATCTTCATTTTCTAATTTTCATCTTCCAACCAATGTGGGACAACCAAAACTACATCAATCTTGCATCTATTCACTAACTTTTTCCCTTTTATAACAAAATTCATGAAATGGAAAACTTTCAATCCTTAGAATGCCATTTCATTTACAATAGAGATTTCTACTTTAATTCATGATAGACTTCTTATATGTTTACATACATATAAACTTGAGTTTAGCTATATTTAGCTTAACACCATATCACCTCTTATGGACAACACCGTACAACCCATTTTATACACATCTTCATTTTCTAATTTTTCATCTTCCAACTAATGTGGGACAACAAAAACAACATCAATCTTCCATCTCAACCAAAACAACATCAATCTTGCATCTCTTCACTAACTTTTTCCCTTTTTATAACAAAATTCCTGAAATGGAAACTTCTCAATTCTTAGAATATCATTTAATATACAATAGAGATTTCTACTTAATTAATAAAAAGACTTCTTATATATTTACATACATATAAACTTGGGTTTAACTATATTTAGCTTAACACCACATCACCTTTTATGGACAACACCCTACAACCCATTTTATATACATCTTCATTTTCTAATTTTTAATCTTCCAACTAATGTGGGACAACAAAAACAAAATCAATCTTCCATCTCTTCACTAACTTTATCAACACGGGACAACCAAACGACATCAATTTTCTATCTCTCCACTAACTTTTTCCCTTTTTATAAAACAATTAATGAAATGAGAAATTATCAATCCTTAGAATGTCATCTCATTTGCAATAAATATTTCTTCTTAATTCATGAAAGACTTCTTATATGTTTACATACATATAAAATTGGGTTTAGCTATATTTAGCTTAACACCATATCACCTCTTATGGACAACACCATTCAACACAATTTATACACATATTCATTTCCTAATTTTTCATCTTCCAACCAATGTGGGACAACCAAAACAACATCAATCTTCTAACTCTAATTCATGAAAGACTTCTTATATGTTTACATACATATAAAATTGGGTTTAGCTATACTTAGCTTAACACCATATCACCTCTTATGGACAACACCATTCAACACAATTTATACACATCTTCATTTCCTAATTTTTCATCTTCTAACCAATGTGGGACAACCAAAACAACATCAATCTTCCAATTCTTCACTAACTTTATCCCTTTTTATAAAAAAAAATCAAAATTATAAGAAAATAGATAAATAGCAATAGAAGCTTCTCATAGTGCCACCTCATCAACCTTGGTTTTTGCTTTTAAGATATATATTGATTTCAAGGAACATTCACAAAGGGTTAGCTTAACCACTGACACGTGGACATCCGTGCAACGGATCAATTACATGTGCGTAACCGCACATTATATTGATGAACAATGGAAATTGAACAAAAAGATAATTTCTTTTGTGCCAATCCAGTCACATAAGGGGGATGCAATAGCCAAAGCTTTAGAGGTTTGTTTGGTTGAGTGGGGTATAAAAAATATTTGTAGCATAACGGTAGATAATGCATCTAGCAATGATGTTGCCATCTGGTTCTTGAAAAGCAAGCTAGTTTCTTGGGGTGTTCACATGTTAGGGCTCAATACTTGCATATGAGATGTATTGCACACATTTTAAATTTGGTTGTGCAAGATGGATTAAAGATGGCCAATTTGTCGGTAAAGAAGCTTAGGGAGAATGTTAGGTGGGTAAGGGGATCTCCGGCAAGGTTGTTCAAGTTTAAGGAACTTGCCACTTTACTTGGGGTGGAAGACACATGTTCCCTTGTCTTGATGTTCCTACTAGATGGAACTCCACGTACATGATGATTAGGAATGCCATTCCTTATAGATCCGTGTTTGAATCCTACGATGGACAAGACGCCTCGTTCAAGATGGATTTGGGTGATTCTATGTTGGCGGAGTATGATTGGGTGTATTTAGAGAGCTTCTTACCACTTTTGAGGAACTTCTATGAGATGACGCTAAGAATTTCCGGCTCTCTTTATGTCACTTCCAATTGCTATTTGACCGAGATATGTGACTTGGGGTTTTCGATTACGGAGATGAAGAGATCTCAAAATTTCATCGAAAAGGTACATCTATTTATATAAAATTAGCATTACTTTAATTTATGATTTTAATGTCTTTAATTAGTTTAATTTTCGTATGTTTATATAAAAGTCTACTAACATTATGAATTGGGAAAAGGGAGTGTAATGCTGTCATGTACCTAAGCTTAGGTACAATACCCATCAAAACTACGTAGTTTTGATTAAAAACTAAAATAATAAAATAGCTTCTCTCTCAATCGACAAACTCTATTCGACCAAGCAGATTCTCAATTCAAATCGATTTCAATGGAACACCTCAAACTTCAAATCGATTTTAACATTCAAATCTCCAAATCTATTTCTACATGTCTGGCGCCCAAGAATTTCTCAATGTTTCCAATTCGTCTCTATATGTGTTGTTCTGTGTTTTCTTCTTTATTATAGGCGTTGTAATTGTTTATTATTTGAACTTGTTTTTTTCTGGAATGAATTTTTTTTAGCTAGGATTGGGTCTGAAAAGTCAGCAATTAGTTATTAGTTGAAGAGACTAAAACTAATGTCAAACAAATAAGTCGGTTTGTGTAGATAAATGTCAATCTTGACTTAAATCACATTTTGCTTTTCATCTTTGTTAAGTAATTTGGACATTTGGAATTTTGGACTCATGGTATTTTGTTGAACTTTGGTATTTGGACATTTGGACTTTTGTTTTACAATTGCATATTTGGACAATTGGTATTTGTTGAACTTTGTTAAGTGATTTTAACTTTTTAAGTTTACTTAATTACTTTGGTATTTTGTGGTTTGATAAATTTTGTTTAATTTATATTTGTTGTTAAATAATGTTAATCGTTAAGTTTAGTAATTGTCAAGAAATTGGGCTACAAAATGCAATTGGGTTACAATTTTGAAAAAAAATGAAAGCTGAAAATGGGCTTGAAAGGTTGGAGGACTGAAAATGAAAAAAAAAAGTCAGTCGGCCCAACCGGAAAAACCCGACCGTTTCACCCGAACCCGAACTTAACCGAACCCGAACTTAACTGATTTGTACGGACGGTTATCGGTTTTTGATTTTCCCCCCCGAAATTTTCGGTTACCCGAAATTTTAACCTGAACCCGAACCGAACCGACTTTTGCACACCCCTTAAGGTGGAGGTGGGTCGCTCCCACTGTTTTCGAAGATAAAAGATAACTCGTAAAAGTATACTTTGATTATGTTTGTTTATATACCCTTATGTATATATCATATGTCTTAACATGATTCTATATGTATCGTACTTGTTGGTACAACTCACTAGGCTCTTTTTGTTGGGTTTTTGTGGTTCCCTCGGGTCAATCTGATACGAGGAATATCATGGATCTCAAAACCTTACTGGTTTGATAAATCCCATAAGTTTAATAACCAAACTGGTCAAAACCTATATGATCAAAAGCACACTGATCTGATCTTTTGCGGAAGCGTTTAAGTTACAAAACCCAAAAGAAACTTATTGATCTTTTATCGTTTGTTTTAATTAATTCTAATAGTTATGGAAGATTTACCTGGATTGCTTGAGAATTGATCCACCAATGAACGACCAACGAATTGTTCCTCTAGCAGAACTGAAACTTGGAAAAACTGAAAACCGAACTGGTATTACGAGGGAGGAGGGTGCGGCGCCGATTAGAGAGGAGAGAGAGAGAAAAGCTGGAAACTGATTGTTAGGTAATGATTAGTTGATTGAATTAACCTTAAACCCATAAGGCTTATTTATATGAAGGAAAATACAGTTTCACTCAGATTCAGTTTCCTTTTGTAATTATCCTTTTTCTTTTCTTCCAAGAAAATAATTACTCTAGATAATTACTTATATATATATATTTTATCTAATATATATAATTCCTTTAATTAATTATTATACATTTATTTATCAAATAAATATATAATCTACTTAATTAATTAATAACCCTCCAACTTTAGGATTTCTAACTGAAAATTACCCAATTGATTTATAATTGAGCATTATAAATCCCAACTCTCCATTTCTGGGTTTCATATAACTTATTCGATTTATGGCTCCTCACAGGTGTGACCCTCAAGTGTCTTGTAACATTGGATGTGTAATTACTTGGTTTGTCAACTTTGCACATAATTACTAACAGACTCCCACTTGTGCAAGTTGGCAATACCGTCTTGATTACACGGACCTAAGGAGGTCCCTAGACAGGCACTTAGGCTGACCAGGTTACAAGAACTCTTATACCCAGACAGGTGATATAAACTTTCCGTAAGGAAATAGCATCTATGAAACTACTGTTCATATATTGGGTATAACTTGGCTTTTCCCTTTGCATCCCGATATTTCATCTATGAGTATGAGCTTGGAAAGTGTCAACTCTAAATACTCAAGATTATGTTTTCTCGACTATCCGACTTCTACTGATAGGTAAACGACAAAGAACTAATCAGTTCGTTTGGGCATGGCCATGCACTTCATCAGTACATTCAGTCAGTCAAGAAGGGCCCAGAAATATCTCTCTTCAGAGAAGAGGTGCAAATCCCATCTTGCATATCTGCCTTTAACACCACGGCTTCCGCTGAATCTAGTTACGCCCTTTATAGCCACCCTGTTACGGCGTAGCGGTTGAGTGCACTAAGTATTCAGTAGTCCTCATGACATCAAATCAGATACCTCAGGTGATAGGGACAACCACTGTGAGATTTACTCATGACTGATTCCAAGAAGTAATCTCATCTGCGGATCACGTCCGATATTTGCTACTCTATCAAATATCTGTGCAACTTTTAGTCTACAACACTTGTAGCTGTTATTCAGCAACTGATCATAACTACCTAAAAGTTCACAATGACTTTAACACATTATCGGGTTCCCACCACGATAAGTCGTCACGGACAATTTTTGAATGAAAAACTGATAACCAGTTTCACTCCTGGATTATAAAACATGCAAAATATAAAAGTGATAAAGAAATTAATTTTGTATACTCCATACTACACGCTGTAATAACAAAATTAATGACTTTTCTTAATAACTTTTATAATATCTATTTAACGTTTGTTAAATACTGATCTAAAATGAAGTATCACATATCTTCAGTTTAAATCCTTTGATTAAAGTTTACCATTTCAATCAAAGTGATAACCAACTAATATAAGTTTGTATTCACTGATACAATCCACTTGATTATGCTAATTATTGTTTTTGCAAGCATTTAAACAAAAATTAGTCTTTTATTTTATCATATCCCTTGAACTTGGAGACCTGGAATAACTCCCAGTTCCTGAATATGTAAAACTAAACTGCAACTTTCTTTAGTTGCTGTGTAGATGAATGATTTCTACCTGAAATCAGATTCCATTTACTATGCTGGTAAATTTACTGGATTCTATATTTAATCCAACACTTTAATTATTGATTTAAAAGTCAATCATGACTTTATTTTGTTTCAAGGATCTTTTATCCTTTTGACTATAAGGTAAATTATATCTTATGAATTCTCATCCTACCTGGATCATGAATTCCGAGATATATTGAATCAATAATTATATCTTTTATTCTTTATCTTTAGACTAGATAGAGAATAAATTGGGCTCCCACTAGCCTATATGAAAACCAATTATTACTCAAAATTCACTATTGACTTAGTCAAAGCTTTGATTAGTCAATTCTATTTTAAGTAATACACTTGAGAATTCTAACATTTATAAAACTTAACTGGACTTTGTTAAATCCTAACTCCAAAACTTGGAATTTTCTTAGTTTTATAAATACTGTTATTAACTTTGCCTGAGTTAATATCCTAGATTCTCTTCTAAACATTTGAATAATTAAATTTGATTACGAAAATATTATTCATAAATGTTTTATTTCCAAAAACACATTCTTATAGAATTTCGTGTGATTTTGATAGTTTTCATATAAATTACTTCAATTTAATAAAGACTATTGAAGTAACTATAATAGGCAATATCTAGGATTTAAATCAAACAGATTCAAAAAATACTAAGTACAACAGATATTTCGATGTCAAGACAAATAACTTCTAAAAATTAAAACCATAGAATTAAAATTATAACCATCCAAAAAGTAACTGTTTTAAAACATAAGTCTAAAATGAAAGTGTCTTGACTAGAATTGAAATGAACTGGTACTTTAAGATCCTCAGCAACTCCTGGGCACTTCACTTCTGACCTCCTGCAATAGTCATTTGCTCTAGGTATCAGTACACTTGTAAACTAACAAGTAAGAAGTGACAAACTAAAGCAATCATAAATATCTGAGGTTTACATACCTGTTTCATGACGCTTTGGGCAGTTTTGCCTCCAGTGACCGACCTCATTGCATGTGAAGCAGCGGTTCTCGGTCCTAGCTTTATTTGGCTTGACCTTCTTGTCCTTGCCCATGCCTTTGCCTTTCTTGGGTGCACTCTGGACGGCCTGAACTGGTCCCTTCCCTTTGCTGGTGCTAGTTTGCCCATGCTTCTTTTTCACCCCTCCATCTCTTACCATCAGGATATCCTTGGTTTTGTTCTTGGTCCCCATATTCAATTCAGCTGTCTTAAGCATGGAGTGTAATTCTGCTATTGACTTCTCCATGTTATTCATGTTGTAATTGACCACAAAGGGCTTGTAGTCATCTGACAGTGAATTGAGTATAGTATCCGTTGCTAGCTGCAACGGAACTGGGTAACCAAGCCTTTCCAGATGATCCAAGTGCCGTTTCATTTTCATGACGTGGTCACTTACTGATGTCCCTTTAATCATCTTGCATTCATTAAATGCTTTTGTGGCATCGTAACGTTCTGTACGGGCCTGTGTCTGGAACATGTCCCTCAACTGGCGGATCATGTCATAAGCATTTGTGTTTATGAGCCCTGCTTGTAGATCTGGGCTCATAGTTGCAAGCATTAGACAGGCGACATCTAGCAGATCATCTGAATGCTTCTTGTGAGCATTCCTAGCAGCAGCCGGAGCAGTTGCCGGAGGAGCCTCCCCAAGAGGCTCTTCAAGGACATACCATTTCCTTTCGTGTCTGAGCACAATCATCAGATTGCGCTCCCAGTCAAGGAAATTGGGGCCGGTTAACTTGTCCTTCTCAAGGATAGAGCGGAGGGAAAGATTATTTGTGCTGGTAACAGTGCTTGCCATCTACACACATTAAAACTTTTGGTTTTTAGCAACTGTAAATAGATTAATTTCCAATAAATATCAATAAACCCTTAAATGATCAATTTATTGGACTAGGATCCTTATTTCATACGTCCTGATGTGCGGTGTGTTCTTACTCCATCAGGACCGTACTATTTCGGTAGGTAAGGACTTTTACCAATCACATCTAACTGACATGACTCCTAGATCTTTTCGGGACCACGGCAACTACCCGTGCATGTTTCAGTCCCTTTAAGTGCATTTTGGCCCGGTACCACCCGGTGAACTTAACAGAACCAAAATAAATCTCACCATTTTGGGGACCTGATTACTTTACTCTGGCCGGTACCACCCGGAGATAATTCGCAGAGTTATGTAACCCCTCCGGTTTCAGTTTGAACACGGACGTTGAATGTGTGATCACTCACAACGCCTGTGTACCTTATGCTGAAGGTGCCCTTAGATGGGTTGCACTACTGATCTATGATTTTCGGGGTTTTAAAAAATTTTTATTTCCAGGATTTTTGAAAAACTATAATTTTGAAAAACTGATTGTTAAAAAAGGCAACTGATGTTTGATACTAACTGTTTCAAAGGTCAAGCTATTTAAAACTAACTGTTTTAAAGTTACTTGCTAATTAAAACTAACTGTTTAATAGCATACTAGTTGATTAAAACTGACTGTTTTGTCAACTTGCCTTTTATATAAAACAACATTTATTATTTATAGGTTTAAAATAAATCTACCGTTTTGAAAAAGTTAGAAAAACTGATAATTTTTAAAAACCTATCTTGTTTTGTGATATTAGTTAGTTTTAAAACTCTTTCTATTCTAAACATGTAAGATATCACAAATAAACATTCAACCATGCAGTTAAATAACAATCAATCACACAATAGCCAATTATAGTTTTTGCCAACGTTTATTTCCTAGGGACCAATAATGACCTATTCTTAAAGGTTTCAAAACTTGCGTAGCTCCCACTGGCCTTGTCATCTTCGTCTGGACTCCTGGAAGGAAGAAAAACTCCAGTAGCTCCCACTGGCCTCACCATCTCGTAAGAATAAGAGGGAAAAATAGAACTATCTATCCTAAGGTCATTATTACATAAGGGGTTGTAAATGGCACGCAGGCCTCCCCGAAAATATGTCAAGGGT